>JAAGKR010013109.1:0-14775 GCA_011419295.1 Clarias macrocephalus
TGGGATACTATGCATTTGCATAAAAGAATGCCCATGTCTGTACCAATTAAAGACAGGAAAAAAGCCCTACTAGCATGCATTTTTATCTAAAACAAAAATAAATTTAAAAAAAATCAAGAAACACAGCTTTTTAAAAATGTTTAAAAAAAAAAATTAAGGGATGTATGTATTAGATAATGACTCTTTTGCACATCATTTCAAATTAGTCTTTCAAACTGTAATGCATACGACACTAACAAGGGCGACAGCAGGGTTAGATTTCATAATACGCACAAGAACCTTACATTTAATGTCTAGCTGCATTGCACATACAGTACGGCTACTTAGTGAGTAAGCGAGCGAGCAAGAGTGAGAGAGATTGATTTAGATTTTCGCAAGTTACCAATACAACACCACTGTATACCTCTAATTACCCTATTGCATGCGTTTCAAATGCCAGACAAAATGTACGACATGCTTCTTTGTTTTCAAAAGATTAAAAAAATTTTTTAACACACACACACACACACACACGCCAAATGTCAAAAGAGTTCGTTTGAGGTTTCTAAAATGTCTCTTGTACAATAAAACCTAATAATAATAATAATAATAATAATAATTATTATTATTATTATTATTATTATTATTATTCCCCTCCAAACAGAGGTCTAAAAAGCACCTAATACCAGGAATGACCCACACTGATGACATGCCTGTCTGGTGTAGACCATGATTAAAAGTAGCCTTAAACACGGAAGATTGAGAGACGTTTGTTGGGGTAAACTTTCTAATTGAAGTAAACTTTAAGTCGTTTCAGTTGTAGTTAGCATCATCAGTCTTCCCCTGTTGCTAATCCAAACAGGCCATTTGTTACAGGGATTGGTGTGGGATGTAAAGGAAAGCACCGGGCATAGGCTGTTTCTCTTACAGAGAGGAGGAGAGATTAACAGAATCAAGTGCGAAAACTGGACCAGATGATGCATGATTGAGTTTGCGTGACTAGAATGAGAGATAGAACAGCAAACTGCTGCACTGATATACGCAAGACCCGCGCTCTTACGGACACCCGATAAATACTGCAATGCCCGGGGCTTTCTCTAGTGGCCCTAAGACTGACGCAGTGTAAAACAAAACAGATGATCCCCAAAGGGGTTGGTTAAACGGTCCCAAAATAATTCTAGCCCTGAAATAATTTCTGCACTTGACTAGCATACTGTAGGTTCGTCTGCAAAGCGTCACAGCATTTATGATCCCGTATGGCAAAACCACTGGGAAGGTTTATAAAGATGCACAACCATTAGTGACACCAATAGTGATATGGCGGACCCACAGCTAGTCTGAGCAAAAAAAAACTATTACA
Organism: Clarias macrocephalus; assembly: GCA_011419295.1. Taxonomy (NCBI): domain Eukaryota; kingdom Metazoa; phylum Chordata; class Actinopteri; order Siluriformes; family Clariidae; genus Clarias; species Clarias macrocephalus. Next base: position 1,340 of record JAAGKR010013109.1, read on the forward strand.
GTAGCCTCTATTTCAAGGACACCTGTCTTTCAATTCTCTACAGCATTCCTCAACTACATTCCTAAACTCCTTGCTTAAAAAGATCTGAAAAAAACAGCAACCATGCTTGAATGGCATGTACCTGTTAATACCTCACAATTGACCATTATACAGTACATGAGACCAATAGAAGTGCTGTAAGGTTTTGTGTAATATTTGAACTTGTGTGAACTTTCCCATGCCTCTATGGCCATAAAACAACCTCCGCATTGTGCATCCTGATTCGTTATATGGTAATATCTCATATTGCTCGTGTTCAGATGAATATACATACGAATAGCTATTGTCCACTGGAATCTTTTGTCTAACCGGAAAATGCTATCGTCTGTCTGACTCCGGCTCTCTATGACTTACATGCTAATGACTGGTTCTTTTGATGTGAAGGATGTACGTGGCATGTGGCCAAAAGCTTAAATATGACCCTATTTGCTGATAATAAACTTCTAAAAGATCTTCAGACACATCATGTATGCGTGTATGTTTGACTATACACGAGACATTCAAAGTAGCTAGTGAACAATTTGACTGGTGAAACATTGCTGGACAATTTACATCACTTGACTGGCTCTTGTTTTTAGGTCTCCAAGTGTGTGTGTGTGTGTGTGTGTGTAAATGTTCTGTATTACTATGTTTCACTTCAAAACCAATAAAAACAGGCCAGAGAGATCAAACAATAAGTCTGTTTTACTTTCTTAAGCCATGTAGCAAGTGTCTGAGCCGTTGAGCTTTGATGTGGTTGGTTTAACCACAACAGAGGATCTGCTGCAGAAGGCTAAGTGGTTCGTGTTTAGAGACGCTGAACTAGAGGCATTTTGCTCGTGTGTCTTAATCAACATGTATATTTTTCTCGGGTCCATACCTTGGCCATGGTCTACTAGTTGATAACCCATTCCAACACTCCTCCTGCGAATGGTGCTGTCTGTCAGTACATTTGTTGGGCTGTGGACTTTTTTTTTTTTTATCTTACTTGCATGTTCTGCCAATCTGGTCTCATGATTACATTTTATATACATGTTCACTCATTTGGCAGACAGTTTCATCCAAAGCGTCTTACAACTTGGCAGAAGTCGAGGATGAAGTCCCAGATGCCACACTGCAAATCATAACACACTTGTACCAGCAAGCTGCTATGAAAAGTTACAAGTCATTAAGGTTAGGAAGAAAGAAAGGTCGAGCTAACAGTCACAGCTCTGCTTGCAGTTTCTTTCAGAGGAAATCCAACAAAAAGCACTCTTGTTCATTAGAAATCCTCGATGACCTTACCTTGTTCATATTGTCTGCATGACATAATAGTGAGGCTCTTCTTCAGCTCACTAGTCAATAAGGCTTCTAGCTTAGGCTGAGAGTTTGTCCATATCTACACCTGTCTCATCTATTCTTCCCCTGTTGCTAATCCAAAGTCAGTGCTGAAAGGATAATTGATAGCATCATTTAAGCGCTTGGAGAAAGATGATGCCTGCGGCGTAGAGTTTGGAATTGTATACAGAAACATTATAGCCACAAGCACTTGCAGATACAAAGAAACAACTGCTGACACATTATTATGTTTCCATTTTCTTTACTTTCTATATATTTTAAAGCTGTTTGAACACGCCACTATTAAACTGAAATACTGTGGAAAAGGTTTTAAGGCACTCTACTTTTTCCAAACATTAAATTCCCAATGAAAAGAAGCCAGCCATTTTGTAACTGATGGTATGACCTCCACCGTGCTCTGACTTGAACCAAGGCTGTCTTGGATTTTAACTGCAAAGACAGAACAAGTTTTCATAAAATAAAATGAAAAAACCTTGGCAAGTATTCACATTTTGTAGAAAGCTGAATTCAACACAAATTGCACAGTTTAGGGTGTGAAAATGAGTGAAAAGTGTGAAAAATGTTTATGTACCACTTAAGATAAATTTATTAGGGTTTAGATTGTTGGTTCCCAACCATTTTTGAGTGAACTCAGACAGGATTGTGGTCGATTAATAAATATCTTTTTGAGATTTACAGCGTACAGTGCCCTCCACAAGTATTGGCACCCCAGTTAAGATGTGTTCTTAGGGGTTTAATAAATGTTTTTCTATTACAGAAGCCTAATTTCACTGTAACGACGCGAGTCTCATGAGGGGCAGAACCGCGTGAAAAACGTTTTGCACTGTTCAGAACGGGCAGATCCGCAGGCTGCTACCACGCGGAGTTCTGAACAGGCAAACGCGCGGCCATTCATACACGCGGTTGCCAGGCAACGCCGCAATCAGCGCGAACACGCCGCACCTGGAGGCGAGTTTATTTAAGGATCCTGATAGCTCGGCACTTTGTGCGAGCATTTAGGTAGCACGGGTAAGGTATCAGGGCCGAAGAAAACAAACAAACAAACAAACAAACAAACAAAGATAGAAAGAAAAGATAGAGAGGCAGAGTTCGCTGTTTAGAGACAGAGACAAATCCCCAGTCAAGACGCCGGCGAAAGAGAGAGAAATAGAGCGGCACGCGCCAGTCCAGCGTGCGCGCGCGCTCAGTTTACATTAATAGTGCAAAGCACAAAAAAACGTATAACTCCGCCCCTACATGATCTCGAGTTTTTAGTTTCCAGAGCCCTGTCCGTACGGCGGAGCACTGTTTATTTTGTTTATTTCATTTTTAGTTTCCAATTAATAATCCCACGCGGTTTCCAATCCGCACCACGTAACACACACTGAACATTGTAGAAAAATCTAAGCCTTAACTCGAGTTGCAAAAAAATTAATCCATGACTAAAAAATAATTGTCACCTGTTCCACAATTATAACAATTCTGATCAAATAAATGTAATTGAAGCATTTTTGTAATTTTTTACTGTAGTTTATAAAGTTGATTAGAGTATCTAGAAATTTTTTTTATTAATAATTCATGACTTCATTCCCTGTGGTATAAATATGATGTGACACAGAAGCCTATTTCTCATATCCACACTTCAACATTGCAAAGACAAGAGAACACCCGATTCAAGTAAGGCATACGTGTGTCGACCTTCATAAGTCAGAGAATAGCTACAAAAAAATAGCCAATTGCCTAAACTTGCCCATATCTACAATCAGAGGAATCATTAAGAAGTTTAAAACAACTGGAACAGTGACAAACGAGGCTGTATGAGGACCCGTGTTTATCTTGCCACCAGGCACAGTGAGAAGGATGGCAAGAGAAGTAAAACAAAAAATCTCCAAACCTCACTGTTAGAGAACTGCATCAAAAAGTGGCATCTTTGGGTCTCAGTCTCCATAACAACCATCAAACGCTATCTACATGCCAACAAGCTGTTTAGGAGGCATGCAAGGAAAAAGCCTTTTGTCCCCTACAATCACAAACAAACATCTGGAGTTTGCTAAGCAGTGTGATGTGGTCAGATGAGACTGAGGTAGAGCTTATTGGTAACAAACACTATTGCATAAAACAAAAGATGAGTATGCGAAAAGCACCCCCATGTCCACTGTGAAGTATGGTGGAGGATCTGTGATGCTAATGGGCCTGTTTCTCTCCCAAAGGCCCTGGAAACCTCATTAGGGTGCATAGCATCATGAACTCTCTGTTAAATACCAGGACATTTTAAATCAAAACCTGATGGCCTCTGTCAGAAAGCTGAAGATAGGCGATCATGAGGTCTTTCAGCAGGATAATGACCCTGTGACATGTGGCAAAATCTACACAGAAATTGTTCAGCAGACACAAAATCAAGCTACTGCCATGCCCATCTCAGTCCCCAGACCTCAACCCAATTGAAAACCTGAGGGGTGAGCTGAAGAGGAGAGTGCATAAGAGGGAACCCAGGATGATCTAGAAAGAGAGGGATCTTTGACGATTCCTATCTTGTGCAATGTTATAGGAGAGTTTGACAAAATATTAACACCTGGGGTTCCAATAATTGTGTAAAAAAAAAAAAATTATTAATGTGTGATTTTTTTTACATTGAATAATTGTACTTCAATTAAAGGTTTGATTTTTCTCTTTTTTGCCCTGTAGTTCTGTATTGTTTAAATAAATTTAAAAATGTATTTATTAGAAGCCTAAGAACGCATCTTAACCATGGGTGCCAATAATTGTGGAGGGTGCTGTACATCATATACTGTAATGTATATTGCCCAGCCAAAAAGTTGCAAATTTTTTTTGTTAGCTTTGATTATGGTGTGCCTTTGCTTTGGAATTGTTTCAGAAACATTACAACACTTATTTCATCCACAGTTACATTGATTTTTGGCAGACATGTTATATTGATGAGAGTCGAACCACTTGGTAAAGTCTTTTCCAGTACATCCCAAAGTACTTTCACTGGTGGGCAATTTATGTAAGAAAATATGTGTATGCCAACAGGAAGTGAAAAAAAATCCATTGATGTGATAACCTGGTCATTCGGTACATTCAGGTCATCAGCTAACTTAATTTTTTTGCCACGTAATGTTTCTTACCAACTGAAGCAACCCCAAAATTGTACAATGGCCATTATGCATGATGCGTGGATCGCTTCATGTGCTTCCGTTCGTACCCTGATGCACTCAACTTTTGGGATAGGGTCTGAGCTCATCAGACCACATGACCTATTTCTATCGCTCCAAAGTACAAACTGATGCTCCATAGCAAAGTAAAAGCCTTTTTCTGATTAGTCTTACTAACAAGTTGTTTTCTTATGGCCACAGAGCTGTTTAACCCCAATCCTGTGTGTTCTTGATGCACTGTACTGTACATGTTGAAATGCTCTTATAGTACGTTCACTATTAAACATAGCTGTAATTTACCCTTTTATGTGATACTTTTTTCTACATTACAATACAACTTCAGCAAGTGTTTAAGTGTTTTTAGTTTTTCTTTTCCCAAACCACATTTCTTCCACCAAGTTAGCACTATCCTTCCAGGTTTTAATAATGCATTGGACAGTTCTCTCCAATTACAGTAATTTCAGCAATCTCCTTGGATTTCTGTTTGATGCAGGTCTATAATTTGACCCTTCTGAAATACAGTAACTTTTCCACAACACAAACTTTGTGCAAAGCATCTTTTTTCCACAACCACTGGATATTTCTTCTGACATGACTGCGTAGAAAAGAAGAAGCAGCTCCTCATTGCATCAGGGTTAAAAAAAAATAAATAAAAAATTGATATGGTTCAGTTGCCAGCTGAAACATATCAATCACTGCAGTAATTATCCAATTAAAGACTCTTAACTATTTGCTTATTCAAATCCAAATGGCAACTTATTTTAGTGGAGCAGAGTATACAGTATATTATAAATCTCTACACTGCTCTTCACATTAAAAGACTTAAGGTCTTCTAGCATACGCAGAAAATGGCTAAAAACATTCGAACTGGTTGTACCATTAAAATAATTATTACTACTTCTTCTACTATAAAATATATTAGCAGCAGTGGTAAGTTGTTGTTTTAATTACAGAGAATAAAAAACTCCACCCATCATTCTGTATTTAAGTAATGATCTATTTTATGAAATGAAGTCAAGAACAGGAATATGCACTGGGGACTTATTACCTGTGAGTCCCTTGTGGGATGCTCTCCTAGGGGATCAGAATCAGTGCTGAATACTAATATGTAGGACTTGAGCAGCCTCTACTGGATGCAAAATGCTCTCAAGAGATTCCTTTAACTTTTAGCTTTTAGCCCATTATAAGCACCAGCATCAATATATAATCATTCATTCATTCATCTTCTATAAAGCTTACTCTGTAAAGGGTCTCAGGGGCCTGGAGTTTATCCTAGGAGACTTTAGGCAAGAGGCAGGGTACAACCTGGACTGGGTGCCAATCAATCACAGGGCACACAAACCCACACACCAGGCAATCACTAGGGAAAGCCAATCAGCCTAATCTGCATGTCTTTGGACTGTGGAGTGAAACCGGAGAACCTGGAGGAAACCAGGAAGAACATGCACACTTCATGCATACAAACCTGAGGAAGTGCAAGGCCACAGTGCTAACCTCTACACCACAGTTCCACCTAATATATAATTAATCTACGGTAATGCATTCCACTCCAACGTTATATGCATACAGTACGAAAACACCACTGACCTGTAAAGTGACTAACATTGATCATCTCGTTACCATGGCACTTGTCCTGTAAAAGGGTGGCAAATATTAAGCAGCCTGTAAGCACTCTGACTTTGAGGTTAATAAGTTGAAAACAGGAAAAACGAATAAGTGTGAAGATCTGAGCGACTTTGATGGGGGCCAAACTGTGATGGCTAGACAACCGGTTCTTCAAAATGCACATCTTTTGGGGTGTTCCTGTACTAAAAGTGGTCCAGAGAATGTCAATCGATATACCATCAACAGGGTCATGGATGTCCAAGTTTGATGTGTATGGGGCTGTGCAGCTGCAGACAGGCAACATGAGACTCAGAATTGGATGAAGTTATGGAAGAAGGTGGCATTGCTTGAGGATCATTCTTTCTTTAGCATCATATAAATAGTTGGGTGCATGTGCATTGATTACCAGGGGAAGAGATGGCTCCAGGAAGAGAAGAAATTAAGCCTGGAAACCTGCTCAGAAACCTGACATTTATGTGCGTGGTCCTTGTGGACCTGTACCACCTACTGAAACATTATTGCAGACCAAGTACACGCCTACATAGAAACATTATTCCTTACTGGCAGTGGCCTGCTTCACAGGATAATGCACTCGGTCACACTGCAAAAAATGTTCAGGAGATGTCTGAGGAACATGACAAAGACACAATCTACTTTTTTTTTTTTCCTATATTTTTTCATTAAAACCCAACAATATAATATTGATACTAAATTGCATATTTACATGGTCACAAACATAACTGCAGGCTGATTTATCAATTTTGACAAGTTGATAATTCCTTTATTAAACTATTAATCCATAAATGTATTTATATATACCTGCAAACTAAAAATTATTTAACGGTGACATCACTGAAATTCTGACACCATTTAGCCCCGTTCTACATTTAAATAGTTTTTTTCATCAAAGGAATTTAATTGAGTTCCACTGTACACATTCATTACAGCTGACTAAAACAAATGAGGCATTTTATGAAGGAAGACACATCAAGGCAAATGTTTTAGTTAGGCAGGGCGAAAAAGTACGAGAAATTGTTTTCAATTGCACAAATTGATCTAATTTTCAGCACTGGCATCTGCAAACTGTTGCCCTGACCTATAAAAGGGCAGCAGGAAATGGAATTACAGAAACATCTTGAAATTTCAAAGATTAGGAATTGTGCATGTTGGTGGATCTGATATGGAGGACTAATGGGTTCACCTTTAGGAGCACAGAAACAAATTACGGGAAAGGTCAAAAGATGCCATGCTGTTTTTTTTTTTTTTTTTTTTTTTTGCAAGATAAGGGCCCTGCTTAGGAAACATGTCCATTCTGTAAATTCTGTAGCTAATAGCTAGGCTGTCCATGGTGCAAGTGAAAAAAAATGTCAAAAGATTTATGCATTTTCTTGTATTTTGTGCAGGTGGTAATATGGAACCTAGTGAGTTTGATTAGGGGGAAATTCAAGTTGCCAAAAGGTGTGATTATTCAATCAAATCAAGTTTTCTCATTTCCTTTGAAATGAGTGTGCACAGTGAAGCACAAATGACATAAAATTTATTTTCATTAAAATATCTCATTAATTTCACAATTAGTACCAGAAATGTTTTTTTCGCTCTTGTTATTTATAAATGATATGTCTCTATTTTGCCGGCAGAAACAAAGACTTGGTTACAAGCTTGAATGTTTTTCTCTCTTTTACTGTCTAAAATCCAATAGCTTAAACATACCGATATCAGATATTTAGAGCTCCAAGCATGAACGTTAAAAAGAGGCAATGAGTAGTAGTGACAGAGACTAATGGGCAACTCAGAACAGATCCAATACCACTTCAATCAGCATCATGTGCATACAAATGTTATCCCGTCTGTCCTAATATTGTTTTCATTTCTGTATGATTCGCTGATTGGAGTTCAGACAGGCCACTGATAGAAACCTAATTAAAGGAGGGTGTAAGACTCGACATGGCAGCCATATTATGCAAGTCTTGCCCTCAATTAAAATAGCTAATTATGTTGTTGCTAAATTGGTAATGAGAAAAATGGCAGGTTTATCAGATTCTTACAGTGATGGTTACTCTGTTGTAGAGCACTATTATCTCTATGTCCTGACTAATATTTGATTAAATGTTATGAAACTTCTCATACACACTAGCAGGACTTTGTTGTTTGTATTCCTGAGTTGGAACAAAAGAGCGTCCAAAAGATTTTTTTTTTTTTTTTGCTGTAAACTACAATAGGATGAAATGTAAAAGCATGAACTTTTACAATGTTAGTAGTGCCAGTGGTGGCTGAAAGGGTTAAGGCTCTGAGTTGCTGATGGGAAGGGCAGGGGTTCAAGGCCCCACAATGCCAAAACTGCCACTGTTGAGACCTTGAGCAAGACCCTTAACCCCATCACTCTGCTCCAGGGGGCGCTGTATCCTGGCTGACCCTGCACTCTGACCCAGCTTCCTAACTGGCATACAGTATATGAAAAAAATCTTTTCATTATGCATTTGTAAACAAATTTAAAAAAATCTAAAGTGTAGTATCTTGCAAACATATTGCACAGTCCTAATTATAATTACCATCTAAATTAGATAATTTAACAACATAGCTTTCACATGAATAATTTGTTGTTGCAGAAAGAACCCTGTCACAGTTTTTTAATGATCATTGATGGTGCAGTTGTTCTTGGTTTTACAAAAGAAAAGTGAGTTTTTGTAGTCTATAATGTCACCTGCACCTGAGAATCATTAAAAAAAAATCTAAAAAATAGTTATATATTATTATTATATTAAAATATAATATATATTTGTTTCCTCCACCAAAAATAGTCTGGAATCAAAAACTATATAAAGAACCAAGCACATCAGTGATAGATAGTAGTTATCTATGTGCTTTTTCATTTGAGACAGAACTAGATTTGAGTGATATGGGGAGTTTAAGATCGCAAAGCTGGGAAAATGGTTGTAAATGATATTGTTAAAAATGAATGGCAAAAATTACACATGCACTAAATATTTTATATAATATCTAAAACCCAAACGTTATATAATGCAACTAACTGGTTAACAGTATCCAGAAACACTTGAAACACTTCTCACATTCGTGTACCATACGTTTATTCATATGGCAGACACTTCTATCCGAAATGACTTGGAAGTGAGAAATAAGACCAATCATAGAGGTGTTAAAAGAAATGACAAGAGCTCAAAGACTATTTCAACAAACTGATAGGTGTGGCAAGAGCAGAGAAAAGAACACACACAGAAAGTCAGAGTTAAACAGTGAGTGTTACTGTAGCAGTCAGAAGTGAGAAATATTACAAATCAAAGACCAAATCACTGAATGCTTCTTTAGGTCTTATTATTAATGTGCAAAAAGTATGTTTTAAAAGTCTTTTTGCTTGTTGATAAAAAATAACTCATGTCTTTTGTAACAAATATATATTTTTTATGATGAGCTATTAATTTCTAACAGAAATAAGGGGGAACAATACACTATAACCAGTAGTGATATATTTATCAGGCCCTCAGATTCCTCAGCATGTGCCCAATAAACAAGTCTGTTTCATGGAGCCCCGACCTCTACACCCACAGCACCCAGAGCGACACACCCTCAGAGGTCTTGTGAAGTTATGGCCAGAGCTGCCCTGGTGACACAATATTAGTCTTTCTAATTTTTGGATTTTTATGTAATAGCTGATCTGTGTATATATTGTGTGCATATGAAAATGGTTGTGTATATATGTGTGTGTGTATGTATGTATGTATGTATGTATGTATGTATGTATGTATGTATGTAACACATTTTCTAATTCCTTGGTCTTACCCTGGATTTTGAGGCTGGTAACTAACTGAACTTCTCCTTTGCAGCAGAGATATGGTTTAGACTTGCTTTCCTTGGATGGTCTTAATGAGAGTCAGTTTCATGGTGCCAAGGCAATAAAAAAAACCAGGTGGGCAATAGCAAGTTCCCCATTATTCAACAGCCTGTAGATCCCTCTTTATCAATAATAACTTGAAGTGCAAATTTCCCATTGGCCATTTTCTCGAATGGTCTCCACTTTCTGAGTGTAGAACACTGAACTTTAAATTGTTTGGAAATGCTTCTATACCCCTTTCCAGATTGATGTGCAGCAACAATTGCTTCTCTGTGACCATTGCTTATGTCTTTCTGTCTTGGCATTGTGTTCACACATACCTAAATGCCCCAGACTAGCAAAAAGATTCTGCTTTTATAGAGGTCTGCACACCTGATGATCAATTAATCAAGGGCTGATGATTAGAAGCACTTGGCTGCAACTTACCCTCTTAAATCCTGTGGAAGCAGTAAGGTTGTACTTGGTATTGCTCAACTGTTGTATTTTTTATTTGATTTATTTTTCAAGAAATGGAAAAAGTTGTTATTCCTTTATAGTTGTATTTGCCTAATACTAAGACTAATTATGACATTCAAAATGTTTTTTTTCTACTCTATGTTGCAGAGCTCCAATAGTGTTGACGTCCTGTACATGTATTGTAAATTGCAACAGCATGTGAGGGCCAGAAATCTCCAAACAGCACTGCCTTTCCAAGTCAATTTTTCCCTCACTGGAATGATATTCACTTTTGATTCAATGAAAAAGAAAAAATAGCATCTTAAGGGTTTAATATATCCTGACGTTGCTCACATCGCTCCTGAGACTGCTGAGCCCTGACTCTTAGAGGAAGAGGGTGTAATTACTGCGGGCACGCAGTGTGATACACTTTCAGGAAGTCTGGCGATCAAGTGTTCCTGTCTTATTGTTCTAAGGCCTGAGGAAGCTTGCCCCTCCCAGGCTTTCATTTTGCTCCCAGAAACCACGTAGGAATACGCTGTGGGTTAAGAAGCCTTACAGCACTGTATGTCATATTTATTTGTCTACTAGGCATTTACCCAACACAAAAGCTCTATTACACTTTCAATATATTTCTCCCCCATGAGTCAATTTTCCTCTGTTTTCATCTCATATATTTATAAAAATAAATTATTCCCCAACTATAGCAAACTGTCAAACTCCCCTCTGGATTTAAAATAATAAAATCATTTTCCAGTGTTGAGATTTATATATATATATATATATATATATATATATATATATATATATATATATATATATATATATATATATATATATATAAACTGAATGTGTCTTATGTCTTATGGGATGCACCTTTACACACTGTGTTACATCTATAATGTCTTTATATTGCCTTTGTTTGAACTTTGAGATCTTCATCTTATCACCTATTCCGAAATGAGAACATCACCTTATTAGTTTCTCTGAAAGATTTTGCTGTCGAGTACAAAATCACATGCTTAAAAAAAAAACATTGTGCTAGTCAGTTACAAGCATTGGTCTAAGAACACATAATGTGATGCTACCCAGTCCGCCGATCATGTGACAGCATGTGATACTGTAGAATCATACATATACAGGTCAGGAGCTAACCTTCACATCAAACACCAGAATGGGGGAAAAGTGATGTTGTTGCTTAATGAACATGTTTAAGAGATCTCCTAATCGCTTTGTATTTTTTGTCTCTAAAGTTTGCACCATTTAATTATAACAGAATATACATCATTTTTGTTAATGAATTTTATATACACAATTATATACATTTAACATTACTTTTTTTTCTTTCTTTCTTTTTCTTTTTTTTTGCATAAGCATTAGACATAATAGCATTATGGTCCCTGTATCAAGCTTCTCATGAGTGGCTGGCCTTCTACTGCTGCCTGCCTTTTATATGTGCAAACATTTAGAAATACAGCCCTATCATTTATTTCTCTAACATTTACACTGTGCTGATTGAAACATCCAGTAACTCAAATGTTTTGCTAGGCAACAGCCTGGGCCATTTTCACAAACAAGACTAAGTAGATTGGGAGTAACCATTTTAAGAGCTAATTACAATAAATAAATCCACAGCATTTTGGATGAACAAGGCAAGCCAGATCACAACAGCTTGAGTTTATTATTTCTAGGTCATCACCAGGATGTGAAACACATTTTTTTTCTTCTAGATGCATTATTAGTATTAACGTTAGTTCTAACTCTATTAGTAGTAGTAGTATGGCAAAATATTGGTAGAGGGTTTTTTTTTTTAAGAAATCCTACAGAATCACTTTAGATCCAACAGTCCAAGGCCAGAGCAAGCACATTTTTCTTCTGACAGTAGTTTGAAAAGATGCTCATGCACCCTCACAAAGCAGCTGAATGTACATGTAGAACAGTAAGAACTGCTCTCTCCTGTACACATCAACTAACAGATTCCCATGTATAAATAGTGTCACTCTGACTAACAGTAAAGAGGAGGATGCTATCATTTCCACCAAGGTATGGATGTCTGGCCCAGGATGGCTGTGTCTACATCGAGATTCCAATGTGCAATCTCACATTATTAAAACATTTTAATGGTAGTACATTAAACCTGATTACAGCTCAGCACGGCTGGATTCCCATGTAGGATTGGTCAGAAGCATGGATATTGATGTTCTTGATAACAGCATGCCTCTGACAGTAAATTGTACTGCATGGGTGCCAGGACCAGGCTGGTGAACCTGTGGACTAAGCCGATGTCTCTGTAAAATGTCCACGACTTTTGTTATCTTAATGTAATCATGACAAGCCTAACAGCTGATTGGCTTTCTTTTAATATTTTGTCGTTAATATTAATATCGTTTGATTCAGATTTTTGCCATCCGATACCTATTGCATGTTTTCTACTCCCTGTTTATGCACAGCCTTAGCTAAAACAGCCTCTATTCTTTTACTGTTTCTAGTCATGACCTCTGTTTCTTCTCCTTTGTTCTCTGGCCTTAGTTACAATCTCCACTTGTTCCTTGAACTTTTCCAGTCGTAGCCTGCAACTTCCTGCAACTGTCCTAGCTGTAGCGCCTTTTCCTCCACTTATACTTGTTCTATCCTATAGTCTGTCTCTGTCTTAGCCGATTCTTCTTCACTCAATCTAAATTTTATCCTTTTTTTTTCTTTACTGGTAAAAGTTCTAGCCTGTCTCCCTTCAACTGGCCTGGTCCTTGCCTCTTCTCCTTTATCTGTCCAAGTCATAGCCTCATGTCCTGCAAAGGTCTTAGTTGTAGTGCCTTTTCCTTCACCTGGACCTCTTCTATGCTTTCTTCATTCTTTTGTTGCAGTTGTAGCTTGTCGAAGTTCACCTGTCCCAATCATAGCATTCAGCCCCCCCCTCTCTTGCTCCTCACTTGCGGCCTGTATTCATTCATCAGCTTTAGACAATTTGCCTGCTTCATCTCCTGGAAATCTTTCTGTATGCATTTCGAGACCAGATTTTTCCTCAGTGCCCATTTCAGGCATTCAACCATTCTTGTCGTGCA
>JAAGKR010013110.1:0-10874 GCA_011419295.1 Clarias macrocephalus
ACCTGCAGAGGGAGGAGAAGCAGCGACTCTCAGAGCTCAGAGATCAGTGATGCTCTTACACTCACTGTATCAGGTCTGTATGTGTGTGTGTGTGTGTGACTTCGATTTTATCTTGTCATTAATTATACAAAAGTGTCACTCTATATTACTTTATGTATTTATTTTAACATTCATTGTCCATCAGACACAGCAGAGCCAGTAGTGAGTGTGTCTCCACTGAGCTGGCTGACTGAAGGAGACTCAGTGACTCTAAGCTGTGAGGTTAAACACTCCTCTACAGGCTGGACATTCAGCTGGTACACAGATGTTCCCTACAGAGACAGTCAGGGTTCCCTCAGGTACAGGACAGCGCTCCTCTCAGACAGCAGCAGAGGGTCTGGAGGCTCCTACACTCTCAGTCCTGTTACTCTCAATCACACAGGAGTTTATATGTGCAGGGCAGAGAGAGGAGAACCAGTCTTTCACACACACTACAGCAAACCACAGCCTCTGTGTGTCACTGGTGAGGAAATACATCAACAACAATAGTGCTGAGTTAGAGTGTAGCAAATGTGTACATGTCTGAAAGAAAGATCAGATGGAGAAATAATATATTCATCAGTGTTAAATGTTATATACAATACTGTACAAGTCTTAGACACCTTTTATTTATTTATTTATTTATTTACAAACTTTGTTTATAAAGGTTTATTTTTTGACTTAATTATTAAGTCTTTTTTTTTTTTTTACCAAAAAAAAAATCTGCTTATCAAACAGTAATATTCCAATATGAGGCGCCGTATAGGGCTTAAATCAAACTTCACTCATGCACACACATATGAAACACTTGCATACACATATATGAAACAGTCACACATCTATATATACTACTAACTGCTCACACAACTACATATGAAATGCGCGCGCACACACCTATGAGATGCACGCACACACACACACACACATATGAGACGCGCACATTCCTATCAGTCATTACAATCATTATTATTAATTATTTTCGAGGACAACACCATATAAACAGGACACAATAATTGAATTTAATTAAGAAATATTTAGTATTACATAGACTAGTAATCTGTATAAATAAATAAATAAATAAATAAATAAATAAATACATTTCCGTACATCTTGTAAATTAATCGAATCATTTATTCATAAGTTATAAACGTTTCAAAACGTTATATATCTTATAACAGTGTCAGCTTTTTTTTTTCAATAAATATTCTATATTTAATGTCCGTAGCGTGAAATTTCCACAGCAGCAGGGACAGGAATCCGAGGTGCTTATGTTACTATGGTAACGCATGTAGGAAGTGACATTGCAGGATCCGAATGGTGGGATTTTGTAGCGTGAAGTTCCCTTAACAGACATTCCCCCACATGGAGTAGGGTGTAGGGTGTAGGGTGTAGTAATTTTAATGTATATGGACTTGCCGATTCATTCTCTCTGACTAGTAGTAGCGTTTTTAAACAGACCGTTACTGGACAGTTTAGAAGACAGCGAGTGGTTTATTTATTATCACCACAAAAGTGTGCGGTATGGAGGGTCGGTACAATGTGTGAATTTCCGATTCTGTATTTGGATTTGATCAAGTGGAGTCATGTGGGATTCCGATGAGTTAGTTATTGTTTTTAATAGCAGGAAAGACGAGGAAACACATTTCACAAAAAACTGTAACTGCTTCGGTTGTAGGATCCGACATATTCTGATAGGCCATCATGCGTGATGAGTCACTTACCGATAAACCAATAAGGAGGGCCCATCACATTGCCACATTAGCCACAGATTCCGTGCTTCAATTTTCTTTTTACTAAACATCACCTGCGTTTTGTGCCGCTGCAATATTCAGACATTATGTGGACAGTTCTGAATATACCTTGTGATTGAGCAGTGATGATCGTTATACTGTCCTACTCCGTCTTCTAAACTGTCCAACAGCAGGCTGTTTACAAACCGCTACTACCAACATGGAGTATGAAGCGACAAGTCCGTCTACACTGAAATGCCTTCCGGTTACACTGAGAATTTCATGTGTGTGTGTGTGTGTGTGTATCTCATATGTGTGAGTGTGTATCTCATATGTGTGTGTGTGTGTGTGTGTGCGTCTCATATGTGTGTGTGTGTATCTCATATGTGTGTGTGTGTATCTCATATGGGTGTGTGTATCTCATATGTGTGTGTGTGCATCTCATATGTGTGTGTGTGTGTGTGTGCGTCTCATATGTGTGTGTGTGTATCTCATATGTGTGAGTGTGTATCTCATATGTGTGTGTGTGTATCACATGTGTGTGTGTGTGCGTATCTCATATGTGTGTGTGTGTGTATCATATGTGTGAGTGTGTATCTCATATGTGTGAGTGTGTATCTCATATGTGTGTGTGTGTATCACATGTGTGTGTGTGTGCGTATCTCATATGTGTGTGTGTGTGTCTCATATGTGTGAGTGTGTATCTCATATGTGTGAGTGTGTATCTCATATGTGTGAGTGTGTATCTCATATGTGTGAGTGTGTATCTCATATGTGTGAGTGTGTATCTCATATGTGTGTGCGTGCATCTCATATGTATGTGCGTGCATCTCATATCTGTGTGTGCATCTCATATGTGTGTGTGCACGGAGAGTTTGCATATATGTGCGCGCATTTCATATGTAGTTGTGTGAGCAGTTAGTAGTATATATAGATGTGTGACTGTTTCATATATGTGTATGCAAGTGTTTCATATGTGTGTGCATGAGTGAAGTTTGATTTAAGCCCTATACGGCGCCTCATATTCCAAGCAAAACTTTTAATCTTACAGGGAAATATCTGTAGGACAGAAAAGAAAACAGCATAGTATGTGAATGACCACTAGAAGAAAACTAAAAGAAAGCTGCTGGGTTTTGCTGCATGGAAAAAGAATCAGGTGTGACAAAGTACTTAGAAGGACCGTGACTAGTTCTGCAGGATGTTCAATTAATCTAAGCAACTAATTTCCTTATAAAACTGTACAAACTGTATGTGAGGTTACAGTTGTGGACAAGTTTAAAAAATTTCATACATTTTCACAAAGTCTGCTGTTTCAGTGTTTTTAGATCTTTTTGTGTTACCATGTTATACTGAAGTATAATTACAAGCATTTCAGAATTTGTAGATTTTTGTTTGTTCACCCGTCTCTTGAGGATTGATCACATGTTCTCAACGAGACTAAGGTCTGGGGAATTTCCTGACCATGGACCCAAAATGTCAATGCTTTGTTCCACGAGCCATTTACAGTCGTTATCACTTTTGCATCATGCTGGAAAAGGCATTGTTCATCACAAAACTGTTCTTGGATGGCTGTGAGAAGTTGCTCTCGGATGATGTTTTTGTACGAGTATTTATTTATGGTGGTGTTTTTTTAGCAAAATTTTGAGCGAGTCCACTCCCTTGGATGGGAAGCAAGTCCACACATGAATGGTATCAGGATGCTTTACTGTTGGCATGACACAGGACTGATGGTAGCGCTCAACTTTCTCCTCCAGACTTTTTTTTTCCCCCAAATGCCCCAAACAATTGGAAAGGGGATTCATAAAAGAAACTGACTTTACCTGCCGACAGTACCTGAGCAAGCTCTGCACTCGACGTGCCCCGATCCCACAGATGAATCACCTTTAGGAGTCGGTCCTGGTTGGACCTTGCTGGACTTAATTTATCACTCTGAAGCCTTCTTTGCAACAATTGAACCTCACTCCTAGAAGTTCTTGATTTTCTGGTAAATGGTTGATTTAGGTGCAATCTTACTAGCAGCAATATCATTGCCCGTGAATCCCTTTTTGTGCACAGCAATGATGACTGCACAGGTTTCCAGGCTGGTAACCATGGCTAGCAAAGGATGAACAATGATTTCAAGCATCACCTTTTAAAGCAAGAAAGGGGAGGGGGGGTGGCTGAGGGGGGGCTTAAGATCACTCTGTCAAGCTGATTGATTGAATTAGAATAACAGCTGTATATTTGAAAGCCTGTATATTTGAAAGTATTTTTTACAACATATTTATTTTTAATATATATATATATACTTTGTTAGGGTGGTATTGTCAAAGCAAGTATTAAACCTATAGTACAGTTTTAATAAACTGTGTATTAACAGGAAAATCATAATACACTTAAAATACATAAACATTTTCTGAATAATAACATTTACGTTTCAGCTGAATCTCCTCCAGTGTCTCTGATCATCAGTCCCAGCAGAACTCAACACTTTACTGCTGACTCTCTCTCACTGAGCTGTGAGGACCAGAGAGACTCTACTGGATGGACAGTGAGAGGATACACACACAGTGAGACACTGTACAATTGTTCATCAGTTTCAGGATCTACATGTAACATCAGCTTCCTCTCTGCATCACACACTGGAGTTTACTGGTGTCAGTCTGAATCTGGAGGACGCAGTAATTCTCTCAACATCACAGTGCACAGTGAGTCTTCATGTAGTGTGTTACTGCTGAAGGAAAAGTAAAATGGTTTAATCACAGAGTAATTAGAAATTTGAAACCATAAAAATTATTTAACACTTTAAAAGAAATTACTCTGCAGCATTTCCTTTCGTCATAGATTGAGTATGTTTGCTATTTACTCTTTGTTCCTGTAACTGTAATGATTTTTATTGTACATGAGACTTTCTCTTTCCTACAGATGGTGATGTGATCCTGGAGAGTCCTGTCCATCCTGTAACTGAGGGAAATCCTCTGACTTTACACTGTTTATATCGCAACACAAAGATCTCAGAGTCTGGTGCTGATTTCTATAAAGATGATTCAGTTCTCCAGAAGCAGACTACAGGAGAGATGACAATCAGTAGTGTCTCAAAGTCAGATGAAGGTATCTACCACTGTACACACCCAGAGAGAGGAGAGTCACCCAAAAGCTGGGTTTCAGTCAGAGGTGAGAAATAACTTCATTTTGTTCATTTAGTAAGTAAACCTGACACAGTGTTGGATAAATAATTAATGATGAGCTCAGTGTCAATCTGACTTATTGGTATCACCCTGACGCTGATTGTTTTTAAAACAGAATGTCATGATGTTTTTTGCTTCTCTTATACCAGAGCATTTTTTTTTATAAAACTGATTATTTTTTATATCTTTTAAGCTATGCCGTATGTTTACCATGAATCTATGTGAATGAGCTGTTGCCATAGAAATTACTTACTGTTGGAGGCAACACATTTATATAAACTTTTGAATAACTTACAGATTCAGAAATTCAGCAGATCTGTGATATCAAATAAAATAACCATGTTCAAAGAGTTTTGTTCTAGACTTTACACAATATTACACTGAATATTCTCCTTATCCTGTCGCTCACATACAGAAGCTCCAATGTCAGTGCTCAGACTGATCAGTAGTCTAGTGACGGTCTCTGTGTATCTGCTGCTCACCATCATTCTTGCAGTGAAATGTTACAGAGCTCCAGGTAACAACAGTTTCATTACAGATGTACTTTTTACATAATAACACATACTCACATGATGTAACAGAAGAGGAAGTTTTTTTTCAATAGGATACGTACAAATTGTTTGACTCAGTATAATTTTAACTGTGAATATTTACACACTATATACTTTAATTAAAGTATCAAAGCAATTGTTTAAAAAATTAGCACCATTTACTATATCATAATAATAAACTATATATACAGAGTGTGTATAATAATTATGTAAACTTGATCATGGAAAATGATTATATTTACACCAATCAGCCATAACATTAAAATGCCCAATGTTGTGTAGATTCTCCATGTGGCTGCAGGGCAGCTCTGGTCCTTCAGGAGGCTTGACTGCACAAGACTGTGGATGTGGTATAGTGTCTAGCTCTGGATCCTTGGGGAGAGGTCGGTTGTAGGACAGGTTGGATTGATTGGAGTTGTTTGTCCACCACATTCCTTGGATGCTCGGTTCAGTTGAGATCTGGGGAATTTGAAGGCCAGAGCAATAACCTTGAACCAATTGCAAGGAGAGCCCCATACATAGCAAACTGTGGTGCACTGAGTGTTCTGATACCTTTCTATCATAGGCAGCATTCACAATGGGCTTTTCTGTGGGAATGCACCAAACAGGCTGGCCTTTTGGCCTCCACAGACATTGATGAGCTTTGGTTGCCCATGATCCTATAACCAGATTGCTGATATTAATTATGGATATTATTCAATTCACCGCCTGGTAATTATTAATGTTATGGCTGATCTGAGTTTTGTAACAAAAGTTTTATATTTATATATAATTCTATAAGACGCAGATGTCAGGATCTTAATGCTCCTATAGGAAAGCATTACAATTCAGTTGGAATAATTAAACAAGAGTTTTGTATATTTATGATTTATTCAAGCACTTTCAATTATTCAATTATATAAAGAAATGTGTGGAATAATATTAAATTCCATTTGGGGACTTTCTTTTTTATTAAATACCATTTTTTTCTCTGTTTATTTGACAGTTCAGACTGAAGAAAACCACTCAAATAATGCTGTTGTAGAGGAGTGAACAAGGTTTTTTTCTTTACAATTAAAAGATAATGTCAGATTTTGAGATTGTAAACTCATTTAGATTTGTCACTTCATTAGATATTTATAACACATATGAGGCTTTTGCTGTGCTTCTGGATGTCATGTCTGCAGAAACTTTCAGTCCTGGGGGAGAGACGAGACATGAACAGTTCATGAACATAGAGACAAGGACACGTGCACAACGGTGAACAGACAAGGGGCTACGGGTTCGGACGGAATAAATAGAGACACACAGGGCAGACACAGGTGAACTTGATTTGGTTTAACAAAAAAGACAAGTACACACGTAGACACACTAGGGGGGGACAAAGGGCCGGCTCAGTAATCCGGTGAACCAGATCTTATTCCCCAAGGCTGAGGTGGCACAGATGCGACACTGGAAAACACCCAGACACAAATCACTCAGCTCTGTTGTAATTGTATGTCTTTGTTTTCTCCATAAAACTACATAGATTTACTATTTAAAATGCATTTTTTTGTTGCAAATATTTGCAAATGTTTGAAATCTGAAGAATAAAACCTTGGTAATTTACAAAATCCAGTAGTTTCCACCCCTTTATCACATATTAAAATTATAAAGTAAAATTACTGAGTGAATCACGTGAATCTGTTATGAATTGTTTATCATGAAACAAAACTGAGAACAAAATTCATTTGCCCTCACCAATGGCCAGATCAGTGCAAATCTAATCTCTCTCTCTCTCTCTCTCTCTCTCTCTCTCTCTCTCTCTCTGTGTGTGTGTGTGTGTGTGTGTGTGTGTGTGTGTGTGTGTGTGTGTGTTTAGAACATTTCTTACACAGCAGGTTCTGAGGATGAATAAATAAATGCGCATTGTCTATCCAGATGTTATTATGTGTAACCAGATGATGATGATGTTGCATTTCAAATAACTGAATCGATTTGCGAGAAATTCAAGTTAAATGTGAATGTATTCTTTTTTAAGGCAAAACAGGCTCAGAGCATCTGCTTTCCTTCTTTTTTTTCTTTTCTTTCATTTAAACTGTTTTAATTGTAGTCTCATGTATTATTAGCCTCATGTATTATTATTAATAGTGCTTGGGTTCTACAAATTAATCCCTGCTTTATATTTTATTAAAAAAGAATATCTTGAAAAAGTAGATATTCTTTTTTAATAAAATATAAAGCAGAGATTCATTTTTAGAACCCAAGCACTATGGGGTGCACAGGACTCTCTTGTTTTCCTAAGGATTCTTTTTTTCCCCACTTAACATGCTCAACAGACAGGATGGAATCTCCTGCCATTAGGATGCCTGAGAGTCTGGGCCACAGGGCCCTCAGGGGCCGTCACACGAGGAATGAGGAACTCAGTACACATTTAGAACACATTGAGCCAAACAACTTTGGGCTCAACTCAAAAGGAAGTCTCAACAAAACGCACCCAGTGGATGTTGATATACACCTCCTAGGGATTTTATACATTCACCACCAAGCCTATGTGATCTAAAGACATTGAGGATGCAAAAGTGTAGACAGATTTTTAATATCTTGAGCAGCTATCAGCCACAATAATGCTGAAAAGTGGGTAATAACTTTCTGTGACATTATATTGAGTGAGACATCATTACCAAAGCAGAGGTCTCATAGGACAAGGATCGGATGCAGTAGTTATGACTTAACAAAAGGTGGTCCAATGAAAGAAAACAGGTGAACTGGTAACAAGGTCATGGGAAGCTCAAGCCTCATTTGATGCGTGTTGGGTGCAAAGGCTTGATCTCACAGAAGAGCTATTGTAGCATCAATTGGTGAAAAACTTAATGATGGCTTTTATAGAAAAGTGACAGAATGCGCAGTCTATCACTGCTTGCCCAAATATATTCATATAAAAATAATAAATACAAAATATAAAGTAAAAATAAAACAAATTTACCTGCACTTTACCTTTGAAAAGAATCATGGTTATAGTGATTAAGATCAGAGAGAGGAGACGAGGATGAATGACGGGGGGCTTTCACACATACATACATACATACATACATACATACATACATACATACACATACACACCAGTTTACCTAATAGAGACTCTCACCTCACACAAGTTGGCGCACATACAAACACAAAATAGATCCTTTCTGCGTACATACATGGTCACAGTGTTATAGTAAACAGTACACTTGCACACGGATGTTGATTATATGAGTGACACATGCACACTTAGACTGAGCATGGGAGATGAATACCCACAACTCCGCACTAGAGAGAGAAGAATCATTGGCTCAGTTATGATCACGTGATGATCGGCATCAAAACAAGAAGCACATGCGTGCCAAATAATACTCGATGATAGTACTCATATATTAATTTTTTTTTGCTCGTCTTGCATCACGCTCGCAAACTCGATTTCTTCGCTATATCTTTTACATATACGCTACCAACTTTTTAGAAAAGCTTGGTTATGCATGTATGTACTGTATGTGTATATACACACACATATATACATACACATGTGGTGTGGTGGTCGCTTAAAAGGCCGTGTGGACTCTGAGTGGCAAGATTGCTGATATGTCCCTAGCACAGGTGAGTCTTGATGGCCCGCCACCTTGCACCCCAATGAGCAGCAATGTGCACAGAGTGTTTGTGCAAGAAGAATCTGCACCGGAGGCTGGCCTCCTGTATGTGTCTGTGTGTATATATAGATCTACAGTGTGTGTAATGTGCAGTCAAAAATAAAGTGACAGTAGTGATGCAGATTAGGCTAATTGGCATTCCCAAATTGCCTGTAGTGTATGAACGAGTGTGTGTGATCTATGATGGATTGGCACCCTGTCCAGGTATGTACGTACCCCGCTTCGTGCCCTAAGTCTCCTGGGAGAGGCTCCACGATAAAGCAGTATAGATGATGAGTGAGTGAGTGAGAGTGTAGGATCTTCTCTCCTTCTGATCAAATAGAGCACTACAAGTGCGTGTGTCTGTATGCATGTGTGGTTAGTCACTGCCACCTGTCTTTCCTGGAAACAAAAGGCGTTAAATTTAACTTGGGCATTACGTCAGACTTACTGAGGATACTGACTCATACCCAAAGTGCTAGTTTTTAAAGACTGACTGAACCTGAATATCAAACATGCAACTGCACTTTCATCTACATCTAAAATTCAGTAGTTCTCTCTCTCTCTCTTTCACACACACACACACACACACACACACACACACACACACACACACACACACACACACACACACACACATTTGACTACTATCCTTGTGAGGACCTTAATTTAATGTCATTTGTTAATTCATTAATCCCTAGTAAGCATTTTATTTTGGTCAGAGTCATGGATCTGGTGCATATTCCAGGAACAATGGATGTGATCCAGGAATACACAGTTGACAGGTCCAATGTCGGTCTAATACAGGAAACTATACCCACAGTCACACCTACAGTATGTGGCAATTAAGTGTTGAACAATTTCCTTTCAGCATGTTTTATGTAAATAAAATATTAAGAACATGCAGAACTCCACAAAATATTAACTGGAAATTCCTTCAAGATCTAAAAAGTATCCATCCATCCATACAGCTCAGGGTCAGACAGGGGATGCTGGAGCTGTGAGGTGGAAACTGTTGCCAGCTGCACCCCTGTGCCACACACTGACTTAATTATTAATGATAATTCATGTAATGCCTAAAAAAAATAATTTAACCAAAATCTTACTCTCACCATAATCTTAACCCTTAGTAACTCAAAGATGTTTAGCCTTTGTCTTTAGAAGTTTCAAATGTAGTTCATCCAGACCACACAGTGCACAAGGCAGTGTCTTTCTGCTGGAATTTTTTTTTTAATCAGTTAGTTAGTTTTAAATCTACATTAATTTGTGTGTATAATGTGTATATTTTTAGAACGGATGTCCTTCTTCCTTTCTCTTTATGTAAGAAAACAGGAAGTGCAGTTGCTTTGTCACAGACCTCTGATTAGTCCTTCATCAGTGTGACAGGATGAAGCTCCATCCACTCCATGTGATGATCTGTGAGTAAATGTTTTCTTTGTGTTTTCATTAGTGTGAATAGTGGATTGTAAAAAAAAAAAGTTAAAATAAAGTCTGTGATGAGCTTAATATGTGATTAGAGCATTGTCTAGACTCCAGCAAGATCGCATAGCTCAGAGGGCTAAGGCACTGACTTACTGATTGGAAGATCGGCGGTTCAGCCCCCAGCTCCACCAGATTGCCATTGTTGGGCCCTTAAACCTATCTGTTCCAGGGGTGCTGTACTTTGCATTTTAGTTGCCATTTCTAGGACACACTGCTTCAAAAAGAGAAAGAAAAAAAAGAAGAGAAAAGTGCATGGTTGCCTACAAAGCAAAGTTGCATCAAAAAATAATTAAAATTAAAAAG
>JAAGKR010013111.1:0-14756 GCA_011419295.1 Clarias macrocephalus
CGGACACAGTCTCTTAGAAGGACCAGGCCCAGAGTCATCCTTCCTGACATAAGTAAGACCATTCTTGTGTAGAAATTGTGTCAATGATCGATCAGACTCATTTTGGCAAAAACTCACTGAGGCTCGATCCGCAACAGGTTCAGTAGGAGTGTAATCCTCAAAGGAGTTGTGCTCTGGACTGTCCGAGTCGTCCAAAGGGATGTATTCAACACTTGGGCAGTTGCGCTTAGCTATAACAATAAAATAAAATACGTAAATACAACAAATTAGGAAAATAAGACAAATAATTAAAATAAGTGCGAGAGAGATGCTTACCCATGGCCTGTCTGTTGAGAACTGTAGAGTAACCCGGAAGAACTAAGAATATATAGTAAAATAAGCGCCGCCCCTATATTTTTTAATAATGAACAAACTTAGTATAAAGATAATGGAAAATAATTTGTAAGAAAAATAGATTATAATGGGAAAAGATATGGAGTCAGATGACGAGGTATGTGACGTAAGCAAACAAGATAAGAGAAAATGTAATTACAATGGGTGACAATATTTGGAAAAAGTTGGATTACAATGGGTTAATAATTTGATAAGAAATAAGAAAAAAATGTACAGAGGAGGGGGCTAGGTGAGCGCTCCTCCCATTGTAAACTGTATAAAAGAAGTGCCTATGTCACAGGCACTTCAGTCAGATTTTGGAGGTGCATGGGGTTACATCCTAGGCATTGCTAAGCTGGCTCACTTGGTTTTATTGCTGCAATAAATCCTGCCTTACTTCATCCAGATCTTCAAGGAGTCCGGAGTCTTTCTTTGGTTCTTTTTAAAGTTAAAGTTTTGGTGTAATATTTGTAATTAAGGCAACTGAAACTAGTGTAGGAGAAAAATCTCCCACACATCACCTCACAACATGGATACTGGACTACCTCACTAACCGACCACAGTACGTGAGAACTCAGGGCTGTGTGTCAGATAGGGTGGTCTGCAGTACGGGGGCTCCACAGGGAACGGTTCTGGCTCCGTTCCTCTTCACCATCTACACTTCACTCACAACTCCACCAACTGCTTCCTGCAGAAGTTCTCCAATGACTCTGCAATAGTCGGCCTCATCACTGACGAGGAAGACAAGGAGTACAGGGAACTTAACAAGGACTTTGTGGACTGGTGCCAAAGGAACTACCTCCAGATCAACACTGGAAATCCAAGGAGCTGGTGGTAGATTTTTGCAGGCACAAACAGGCACAGAGTTATAGGTACCTTGGTGTTCATCTGAACAATAAATTGGACTGGACTCACAATTCAAATGCACTCCACAAAAAGGGCAGGGCAGCCTGTACCTGTTGCAGAGGCTCGGGTCTTTTGGAGTGCTGTCTCTTCTTGCTCCTGAAGTCCTTTTATGACTCTGTGGTGGCATCAGCCATCTTTTACGGAGTGGTCTGCTGGGGCAGCAGCATCTCTGCTGGGGACAGAAGAAGACTGAACAGGCTGATCCGGAGGGCCTATTGGCTCAAGTGTGATCATGTGATGCTTCATCTCTGTTGGGTAACTGTAGGCTGAACTTCACTACAAGTGCATTAATGTAAACCTGAGCTACTGTCAGAGCTGCAGCTGCAGTTAGAGGACAGTAATGAACATTCTGACCAATCAGAATTCAGCAGAAATATGTTATACAGTGGATATAGAAAAGAATAACCCCTCTTTAAAATAATCCTATTTTGACAGACAGTTTTTGTTTTATCCAGCTGTATTTACTCAACTTTTACACTTCATCTGGAAAGTATTCACAGTGCTTCAGTTTTCCACATTTTATGTTACAGCCTTTTTCCAAAATGGATTAAATGTATTATTTTCCTCATATTTCTACAAACAATCCCCCACAATGACAAGATGAAAGATGGTTCTTTGAAATCTTTGCAAATTTATTTAAACAATATATGTACGTACATATTTACAGCCTTTGCCGCGACACTCAGAATTGAGCTCAGGTGCTCCCTCTTTCCACTGATCATCCTTTAGATGTTTCTACAGCTTGATTGGAGTCCACCTGTGGTAAATTCAGTTGATTAGACATGATTTGGAAAGACACACACCTGTCTCCATAAGGTTCCACAGTTATCAGTGCATGTCAAGAGCACAAACCAAGTCATGAAGTCCAACAATTGTCTGTAGACCTCCGAGACAGGATTGTATGGAGGCACAGATCTGGAGAAAGGGTACAGAAACATTTCTGCAGCATTGAAGGTCCCAATGAGCACAGTGGCCTCCATCATCTGTAAATGGAAGAAATTAGAAACCACCAGGACTCTTCCGAGAGCAGGCCGCCCAGCAAAACTGTCCGTTGCTGTTGGCCTCTTGGTAGCCTCTCTGACCAGTTATCTCCTGGCTCTTTTACCCAGTTTGGAGCATCGTCCTGATCCAGAGAGGGTCTGTACTGTGCTGTACCAAATACCTTCCACTTCTTAATAATAGATTTCACTGTGCTTCTAGGCAATGATAAAACTTTTAAATCTTTTTGTATTCTTTAAAAATAATAATGAATGTGATTATTTTGAATGGGTGATTCTTTTCTATACTGACTGTAACAGCTTCAAACTAGCACTGTTAGGGGTAGTTATTGCTGAGTACTGAAACAGGAGCATTTGTTTATAATGAGGCAAAAGGGCAAACCCAGAAGAGCATGCCAAGCTTGGGAATGGTTCTCAGGTGCAGTGGTCTGAAAAAAAAATCTAAATCAGTCAAATGGGGAGTTTTAAAAAATGATGGGCCGAAACAAATGAGCTGGAAAGTAACGCATACAGCTCTGATTCCATCTAGCAATTGATTGTTAATGCCCAAATGTCTCAGTCATAATAATGGCTTGTACTGATTTAGCAGAATGATTAACTGGTTATTAGTTTTTTCTGTCTTTATCTTTATCTTTATCATTCAAACACCCCTGACGTAGCTCCCACCCCAAAAACACATAATCTCTTTTGGTAAAAAGGTCTGCATGCACTATCATTCGTTCCGGAAGTGGGCTTGTGTTCCAAAACACTCGTAAACCAAATCATAATTTCCCATAAGTAATAATGAAAACTCAACTTATTCGTTCCACAGCCCCAAAAAATAAATACATAAAAAAAGTGTGTGTGTGTGTGTGTGTGTGTGTGTGTGTGTTTGTGTGGAATTAGCCCCTTCCCTCGCCTTGTTTTACACAGTAACACTCCTTCTCTCTCTCCCCACCTTGCTTTTTAAATTTCACAACAAACGGACACACACATAAACAAAGCGGAAACACTGTTTTAACAGGAAAAAAAGAAATCTCTCTGACACTGGCATGAGCGCATACTAAAGTAATCACTTTTTATGTTTCACAACGAACACACACACACACAACGGAAACACTGTTTTAACAGGAAAAAAGAAATATCTCTGACCTGGCGCAAGCATACTAACGGAATCACTGCAGTAAAGTAAAAAAAAAAAAATGAACCAGCACCTTATCTTTGCGACAGAGCAGAATTTCTGTGTGTTTGTGAAGCCGGGGAGGGGGTGAAAAGGCGAGAGTGCATCTGTATGTGTGTCAGGGTGTGTGTGTGTTGGTGTCAAATTACGCATGCACACGCATAAGAGACGCTGAAAGAGAGGGGGAGATGTTGATTATACAAGTAAGAGACAAGCAGAGTTTCTGTGTGGTTGCGAAGTTGTGGAGGTAGCGAAAAGGTGAGAGAGTGTTTGTCGGTGTCAAATTACGCGCACACACACACATAGGAGACGCTGAAACAGAGAGGGAGATGTTGATTATGCAAGTAAGAGATGAGCACTAAGACCTAGCAGGGGAGACAATTACACACAATTCCGCAGCGCAAGAGTGACGCTCGGTGTCAAAATAAGAGTCGCATGCATGATACTCGCCGCTCGTAAACTTAGTCCTTGCTCGGTTTCCGATTAAAAATTTATTAAAAATCTTTGCGGAACACTCGTAAACCACGTTACTCGCAATCCAAGATTCCACTGTAATTACTTGCATACAGTATATTCCTTGAATTAATCAAATCTCAGTAAGAGCACCATGCTACAGAGATAATTAATGCATTCAAACAAAAAAAACTGTGATTTTTCAGCTTGTAGGCTGTCGAATGCCTTAACTTTAGAAATTTGTGGACATGGGGACATTTTTAAAAAATCTTTTTAAACGTGTTTTTGATTAACTTTGATATTTATCGCATGATAATTTGTGTGCTTTAGTTTTCTATATTGGATTCTTCTCTACTGGTAAGGTACTGTAAGTCTTTAAACTTTTGTAATGTTTTTGAAACACAGTTGGTTCTTACTGTATACCTAGTTCTTGCTGTTTGGTAGTGCTGATTGCAGTGTGATTGTAGTGTTGATTGGAGTGTGATTTGTTCTCAGGTAATTAATCAAGAGTAGTTTCAGGCCATGTCCACACGTAGCTGGGTATTTTAAAAACTGAGTTTTTTTTTCTTATTCGTTTTTTAAAATATCTTTGTCCACATCAACAGGGGGCCAATCAGTAGCCTAAACAAAATATCATTACTTGTTGCGCTTTGTAGAAGTCTGACCGGGTCTTGTCCCAAACCGCCGTCACTGCTTGCGGGGTCTGTGTAGTCAGAGTTTTGTACAATATGTAGTGGCAGTGAGCTTAGTAGTACATTCAGGCACCTTTGTTCACTAACGTAATGTGTGAGTAACTGCACGTGTGTACACGCATGTAAAAAGTCCACTAGTTTACTGTACATACGTCTGCTATTGCACAAATCAAGTAGACTAGCACACAGGCAATTACATTATCGGCACAAGGTGACGTTACAACAACCCGAAATCTCCGTTTCCCCTGTCCACACACCACTGAAAACAGAGTTTTGGAAAATCTTCACTTTGGGCAGAGTTTTCCAAAAGCTCAGTTTTCAATGCCCAAAACTCTGTTTGCGTGTGGACGAAAGGCGAGAACCACAGAAAAAAATCTCCGTTTTTAAAAATACCCGGCTACGTGTGGACATGGCCTCAGGCTTCCTTAAGGTGTGAATTGTGGGCAGGGCTTAGCTACATATATTGAAGTTGTCTCCAAGCATATCCTGCAACAAAGTTGGTCATGAATCTAGATAGCAAGTGCACATAGAATTGAAAAGAGAGAACATGGAAAAGAAAGAAATTCTTACTTAGTAAGGAATTACTATTTTTAGACAAATACCTCATTCTGTCTGGGAGTTAAGGATGTGCGTTCAACCTATCTCTGTCAGTTCTCACAGACCAGGGTGCTCTTACTCACACAGCAGAGGCAGATCTCCCAGAAACCTCATTTACCCTTCAGTACTATCTCATTGCCCTGCATTGGTGGTAGGTCAGCTTTGGAACGGCCAATCTGCTGTAAAGAAAGAAGATTTTATCTCAACCCTAGCTACCCATTACTCTTTTGACTTTCTGGCACTAACAGAGACCTGGATATCTCCTTAGAACTCAGCTACACCAGCTGCCCTATCCTCTGCCTATATATTCTCTCACTCTCCATGAGGTGGTGGTACGGGTCTGCTGTTGTCTAAGAGATGGTCCTTCTCGCCTATTGACCTGTCTCATCAGTTTTTCATCATTTGAAGTTCATGTAGTTAAGGTAACCTCTCCAATTAACCTCCAGTTCTTGGTTATCTACCATCCACCTGGCTCTCTAGGAAACGTACTGGATGAAATGGACATGCTTCTTAGTCTTTTTCCTTCTGCTAAAATTCCTCTCACTGTTCTAGGAGATTTCAACCTCCCATCTGACAAACTTACCTTCTCCCTCTCCTTAACTCTTTCCCTTTAACTCTAAACAGTTGCCCTCCCACACACAAAGCAGGGAATTTTGCCGCCTTTCCCCAGTCACAGATATCACTACTATTCCTCTTCATAAATCTGATCCTTACCTGGTATCCTTCACCATAACTCTTCCTATTCTGTGTAAAGCTAACCACCAAAATTTCTCTATTACCCGCAGAAACCTTCACTCTGTTTCCCCTTTCTCTGTGTCTTCATGCACCCTATCATCCCTCCCAGACCCAGACTCCTTCTCCTCTCTACCACTGGAGACTGCGACTGAAACTTTCCTCTCCTCTCTCTCCTCATCCATAGATCTGCTTTGCCCGCTGTCATCTAAACCAAGGAAGACGTCTTGTCCTGCTCTTTGGCTATCTGCCAACGGGGTCGTGGGAAAGAATACATGACAGGCTGGGGAAAACACATGGGCTTAATGGGCTTGAAGCGAGACGGCGTAGTTGAGACACGTGGAAGGTCGCCGCATGGTTGAGGGGAGCAAGAGCTTGACAGAGCAGGGGTTGATAACCTTGGTAATCGTGAAAGGGCCTACATAGCGGGGGGGAAGTTTACAGAGATGGTTTTGAGAGGAAGATTCCTGGTGCAGAGCATAACCCTTTGTCCTTTGAACCTTTGAACTGTGGGCCCCGGTCTGAGACAATGTCCATAGGCAGACCATGGAGCTTGAACACGTGGTTAATCATGAGTTTGGCAGTTTCCTTGGTGTATGGGAGTCTTGGTAGGAGAATAAAGTGGGCAGCTTTAGAGAACCGGTCCACCACGGTCATGATACAGGTGTGGCCGGCAGAGGAAGGTAGCCTAGTGACGAAGTCCAGGGCAATATTGGACCAGGGGCGGTGAGGGATTGGCAGAGGTCTAAGGAGGCCGGCTGGTGTCGTGTTGACATGTTTGGACCTTATGCAAACGTTGCATGCCGAAACAAAGCTAGAGACGTCTTCCTTGAGGGTGGGCCACCAAAACCGCTGCTGGGCTAGCACCAGGGTTCTGGCAGAGCCAGGGTGACAGGAGAGTTTCGAGCTGTGGGCCCACTCCAGGACCTGAGAATGCAGAGCGAGGGTAACGAAGAGGCAGTTAGGAGGCACGTTGCTTGGGCACGTTGGCTCATGTGAAAGTGCTTGCTTGACTCTAGTTTCAACGTCGAGCTCGGCCACAGCGAGCAACCAGGAGGGTGGCAAAATAGTTTCGCATGCGGCAGGGTCTTGTGTGGTCATAAATTGTCTTGAAAGAGCACCCGGCTTGGTATTTTTATATCCTGGTCGGTAGGAGAGGCTAAAATTGAACCTCGTGAAGAAGAGGGACCACCTGGCCTGGGGAGAGTTGAGCCTCTTGGCGCACTGTAGATACTCGAGGTTCTTGTGCTTGGTCCACACTAGGAAGGGGACCTCCGTTCCTTCTAGCCAGTGTCTCCATTCCTCCAGGGCTAGCTTGATGGCCAAGAGTTCATGGTCTCTCATACCATAATTACTTTCAGTAGGAGTTAGGCAGTGGGAGCAGGGGTACAGTTTATTGTCCAGGTTGGATCTTTGTGAGAGAATGCCTCCGACTCCAGTGCTGGAGGTGAACCGCTTCTTAAGTTCACTGAAGGCCTCCTCAGATTTCAGATTCCAGCAGAAGTGCATCTTGGGAGAGGTGAGGGCTGTTAGAGGAGCAGCGATTGAGCTGTAGCCTCGGATAAACCGACGATAGAAGTTGGCGAAGCCTAAGAATCTTTAAAGCTCTTGTCCTGAGGTAGGAGTCGTCCACCTAGTGATGGGTTGGAGCTTGGCAGGTTCCATCTCGATGCCTC
Source organism: Clarias macrocephalus (assembly GCA_011419295.1). Taxonomy (NCBI): domain Eukaryota; kingdom Metazoa; phylum Chordata; class Actinopteri; order Siluriformes; family Clariidae; genus Clarias; species Clarias macrocephalus. Next base: position 7,586 of record JAAGKR010013111.1, read on the forward strand.
TGGGGCTGATGACGAACCCGAGGAACGTGGTAGATGTGGTGTGGAACTCGCATTTCTCAGCTTTGACGAACAGGTTGTTCTCCAGCAGCCTCTGGGAAGCCTCTTGAGGAAGACCCTGAGAATGATTAGAATTGATGAGGGACTGAACAGTGGTGCCTGGGAGCAGGTCAATGGCGCAGTCGTATGGCCGGTGGGCGGGAAGAGATACCGCACGTAATTTGCTGAAAACAGCCTTGAGATCGAGGTATTCTGGAGGAACACGGGTGAGGTCCGGTGGCTCTACCACGGGGGTGGGGTCAAGGCATGGCTTGGTGGCAGCTCGTAAACATGACGAGGAACAAGCAGGGCTCCAGGCAATGATCGATTTCCTGGCCCAATCAATGTGCGGGTTGTGTTGATAGGAAGCAGGCGCTTTGGTCTGGAAGCCTTCTTGGAGTCTAGTGCTCCCAGCCTCCTTTTGCTGAACAGTTCTTGAGCAGATGTCCTGGTTTCCCGCAGTAAAAACATGCTCCTTCCACTCGGCAGCGGTGGCGCTCCTCTGGGGTGATGCGGGTTCTGCCCAGTTGCATGGCTTTATCCTGGGGATCAACTCGCAGAGGAGGGGGTCGAGTCCTGGGTGGAGAAGGCCGGGCCGACCTACGAAGACGGAGGCGTGAATCTATTCGACCGGCCAGATCCATAAGCTCCTGGAGGGACGCGGGGAGCTCTCGTGAGTTTAGCTCATCTTGGAGTATCTCCGTCAGACCTTCAAGAAAGACGTCACACAGGGCTCGTTCATTCCAACCGCTGAAGAGGGCCATGGTCTGGAACTCAATGATGTAATCGTAGGCCGTGCGTGAGCCTTGGCAGAGCTTCAGCAGTTTTCGACCCGCTTCCCTGCCGTGGCAAGAGCAGTCGAACACTCTCTTAATTTCTTTGGCGAAGCTCTCGTAAGTGGAACAGCAGGGGTTGTGGGCATCCCAAAGCACGGTGCTCCATTCCTGGGCACGTCCTGACAGGAGCGTGATAACATAGGCCACCTTGGACCATTCAGTGGAAAAGGTGGAGGTTTGGAGCTCGAAAATCAGTGAGCACTGAGACAGAAAGGAGCGACAGGTGCCCGGATCTCCTTCGTAGGTGGGAGGCATGGGGAGGCGTGGCTCTTGTTGCATTGATGTTTGTGGTTGGGGAGCATGTGGAGCTGGGACGTGACGTCAGCAAGAGACTGCTTGGTGCTGAGTAACTCCTGCTGATGAGCTCCAAGCAGAGCACCTTGACTCTCCAGTGCCGCTCTCATACGGTCAGAATCCGCTGGATTCATAGCTGGCTGGATTATTCTGTCACGCACGCGGCTGAACAGGGTGAATCCAGGCGCAGATAATGAAAATAACGTGATCCGGGGGCATGATTGCTTCGTAAGCAGGGGTCAAACACTGCGAAATCAGTCCGCGAAACGTCAAATCCAAATCGCGAAGCCAGAGTTGTAGTCAAAAGGAAAGCGCGAGATCAAAAACCGGGAAATCACTGGAGCAAGGAAAATGAAACCAAAACGAGAGACAAAAGCCATAAGTCAAGGGGAGAAGTGTGGGTCGAAACCAGAAGATCAGATAGCATGACACATGACAGGAAGAAATCGCAGTTTGATGCAGATCTTGTCTCTTACCAGACTATTCACTCTAAATTCTCATGTAACGTGACTTTTGCCAAAACTGCCTTCTACAGAGAAAAGCTGGGAGCCTCTGCACATGATCCTGGCAAACTCCCCAACATCATCTTCGCACTACTCAACCCACCGACTCCTCCTGCCCCTTCCTCTCTGACTGCTGACGATTTTGCCACATTCAACAATGGGAAAATTACAGCAATCCACCAGTCCTTCGCTCCCAATCAAACTCCTACAGCAGAACCTCACGACTTCCCTTCCCTCTCTTAGCAGAATTCTCCAACCTGTCATCTGATGAGATTCAGCAGATCATCTCATCATCTAACCCCACCACCTGTTCATTAGACCCAATCCCTTCCACAATGCTCCAGGCCATGTTCCTGCTGCTTTAAAGAAGGCAAGGGTTATTCCTATCCTCAAGAAACCCTGCCTGGACCCATCAGAAGTTAACAACTATCGCCCAGTATCACTTCTCTCTTTGATTTCCAAAATTTTTGAAAGGACTGTTTATAACCAAACATTTCACAGAGACTGCCCTTCTGTCAGTCACTGAGGAGCTCCATGCTGCTAGATCTGCTAAACTGTCATCTGTCCTGATTCTCATGGACCTGTCAGCTGCATTTGACACATGAACCACAAGATTCTATTATCTATTCTTACAATCCTTAGAATTTGCGGAACAGCATGGCAATGGTTTGCTTCTTACCTAGAAGATAGGTCGTATGAGGTGACATGGAGGGGATCTACATCTGCCCCATGTAGACTCTTTACTGGTGTTCCGCAGGGCTCAGTACTTGGTCCCCTTCTGTTCTCCCTCTATACCCGGTCTCTTGGTAAGGTCATATCACCGCATGGATTTTCATACCACTGTTATGCAGATGACACTCAACTTATTCTCTCATTTCCTCCCTCTGACACTCAGGTTTTCACACAGATCTCAGCATGTCTAAATTCAAATTCTAATTAAAATTTTATTTGTCACATACACAGTCATACACAGTACGATATGCAGTGAAATGCTTATACGACCGCCCGTGACCTTAATTTTTTTTTTTTTTACAAGAAATAAGGAAATAAATAGTGAATAGAATGAAAATACTGTAGAGTAATTAAACTATGAAACAAGATATTAAATATTAAAATATAAATATTTAGGAAATCTAAAAATATAAAATGTAACAACTTATATATTAAATATTGCAATAATTTTAATGAAAATTAGATAAAGGGAAATGTGAAAAGTCCTGGAAGTGTGCAAATATGCATATATGTGCAAATGTGCGTTTGCCATAAGTGTCCATACTATGAGGTGTGCAAAAAATGCAGAGGTGTTTTAGTCCAGTGTATTGGTCTGATTGAGAGACCGTATCGCCTGCGGGAAGAAGCTCCTCCTCAGTCTCTCTGTATTGGCCTTAAGGGAGCAGAAGCGCTTTCCAGACCGCAACAGAGAGAACAGTCCACTGCTGGGGTGGCTGAGGTCCTTCACAATCTTCCTGGCCTTGGTCCAGCACCGCTTGCTGTAGATTGAGTGCAGGTCAGGGAGCTCAGTTCGGATGATGCGCTCAGCTGATCGCACCACCCTCTGTAGGGCTCGTCTGTCCTGCATGGTGCTGTTCCCGAACCAGGTTGTGATGTTTCCCATCAGCATGCTCTCTGTGGTGCAGGAGTAGAAGTTCCTGAGCACCTTAGAGGGCAGTCTAAAGTCTCTCAGGCGTCTGAGGTGGTAGAGACGCTGTCGGGCCTTCTTCACCACGGTGTTGATGTGACAGGACCATGACAGGTCATGCGTGATGTGAACACCGAGGTACTTGAAGCTGTTCACTCTCTCCACTGGGCTTTCACTGATTACAGAGGTCTGGTAGTTCCTTTCCTGCTTAGTGCAGAAGTCCGCTATCAGCTCCTTTGTCTTACTGATTTTAGAAGGAGATTGTTCCTAGCACCAGTTCTCCAGATTTTCAGTCTAATTCAGGTAGGCCATCTCATCGTTGTCCGAGATCAGGCCCACCATGACGGTGTCGTCAAACTTAATGATGGTGGTGGAACTGGTAGTGGCCACACAGTCGTGCATGTACAAGGAGTACAGCAGGGGGCTCAGAACACAACCCTGTGGGGCTCCAGTGCTGAGAGTAAGGGAGGCTGAGACGTATCCCCAAGTCAAGTCAAGTCAAGTAGGCTTTATTGTCATTCCAACCATATACAGTTCAGTACACAGTGAAACGAAACAACGTTCCTCCAGGACTACATACATGCAGACAACATAAATTAACAGACAACATAAATTAGAAACACAGATTTTACATTTTTAAGTTAACCTAAGCTATCAATTTTTATACTAGAAGAGACAACACTGGACAACAAAGTGCATGTGCAATTGTGCAAACAAGAGCTACATGATAACACAACAACGTAACACAACAATGTAACACGTTTCAGTACTGAAATGCCTTTTCTTTTGTGATGAGGTATGTGTAGAGGTAGTGAGAAAAAAAAACAGCAGTAGACAATTTACATTGTGTCAGAAATATTTTTGTGCAAATAGCAGAGTGAGATAAATAGTGTGCAAATATTGCAAATAGTATATCAGGTAGGTGGGTATGAGCACATTTAGATGGTTGTAGATCAGTGCGATTGTGCATGTGTGTGTTTGTCAGTCCAGTCCTTTTGCGTTGAGGAGACGGGTAAAAAACTTACGGGTAAAAACTGTTGCATAGTCTGGATGTTAGTGCCTGAATGCTTCAGTACCTTTTTCCAGATGGCAGGAGGGTGAAGAGTGAATGTGAGGGGTGTGTCCGGTCAGCCACAATGCCTGAGGTTTTGCGGATGCAACATGTGGTGTAAATGTCTTCGATAGAAGGGAGAGAGACCCCGATGATCTTCTCAGCTGTCCTCACTATCTGCTGTAGGGTCTTGCGGTCTGATATGGTACAATTCCCAAACCAGACAGTGATGCAGCTGCTCAGGATGTTCTCAATAGTTCCTCTATAGAAGGTGGTGAGGATTGGTGGTGGAAGCTGTGTCTTTCTCAGCCTTCTCAGGAAGAAAAGACATTGTTGGGCTTTCTTATGCAGAGAGCTGGTGTTGAGGGACCAGGTGAGGTTCTCTTCCAGGTGGACGCCCAGGAATTTTGTGCTCTTGACGATCTCCACAGAAGAGCCGTCGATGCTGAGTGGAGAGTGATCGCTCCGAGTCCTCCTGAAGTCAATGTGACAGGTAGAGGAAATTAATCTACAACAAAGGTTAAAAAGAAAAGTCACACCCCCCCCCCACATACACACACACACTTCTTATTTCATTATTTTTTTTCTTTTATTTTATTCTTGTTAGAACTCCTATGAGTAAATGAAATCGTTCATGTATTTCCACTCCACACCTGCAGAGGGCAGTGTGACGCTTTAGGGGTTTACCTAGGAGACCGGCAGCTCAAGCTCCGGGTCATATTAAACTGCACTCGAGCAACGCAATAACGTGTCTGTCTCCTTATCATACACAGAGTTCTGTGCGTGATTTGGCTTGTGCCGGTCCAGATTTCCCTAGGTCTGGAGCCGGTAACAATTGGGATCTCGTCCGGGATCCTGCATCATCGAGTAGGGAGAGCTGTCACGACACGAGTGAAGGTTGGCGATCAAGTGTCAAGGAAGGCTACTGTGTCTAGCGTCGTCCAGAATGTGAACGCCACTGGTGAAGTGTCACGATGGCTACTGTAACCCCGCGACGGATGTTGATTTTCCAGATTCACAAAAAGCTTCTCAGGACTATTGAAGATGGCAGCGAGAGTACGGAAGACCTCAGTGAACCAGAGCTTTATGACTTCATCATCGAATACACCAGGAGCGAAAGGTTGAAAATGATGGAAGATGAAGGTATGGCTCAACTTCTCTCTCTTCAGGAGTTATTGCATGAACTGACATCAACCGATTCGAGATCTGGCGAGGTCTATGTTCCCACTAGTCACATAGACAGTATACCCACCCATACACAAAAACATGTCCCTGTTTCGGCAGAGGACATGCACACATCTTTAGTGAACACACACAAACATGCCCAACTGTCGCACTCAGACTGTCCTGCACCGCAGTCTCCAAGCCGTGACTTGCCCACTCCGACGTCGCCTATGGACAGATCTCTTAGGTCCCATCCCAATGAGACGTGGCGACATAGCTTACAGCAGGTTATGGTCGCTGAACCGCTGGATGTCCAGGTGGTGCTCCGAAAACAACGTGGGCTTCATAGATAATTGGAAGACCTTTGAGGGCAAAACTGGCCTGTTAGGGCGGGACGGTGTCCATCCCACTCGGGAAGGTGCTGCTCTCATTTCTTGTAGTATAGCACATAGTCTCAGAAGAGGCCTAGTTAATCGGTGACAATCCAGAGCCAAGGCCAGGGAGCAGACAGAAAGGCTAAACCAACCGTCTGCTAGCTGCATAGAGTCGTCACTCAGGGTTCATCATATTGAGACTGTGTCTGTTCCCCGAGCTAAGTTTAGAAAGACTCAGAAAGTCTGTTTTAGTAATTTAATTAACATAGATACCACAAACTCAGATCACACTGAATGCGCAGCCAGCACCTCTGATCTGAAGCTAGGACTGTTAAATATTAGATTTCTCGCATCTAAAGCAGTTATTATTAATGAAACTATCACAGATCAGGAGTTTGATATATTATGTTTAACAGAAACCTGGATTAAACAGGACGAGTATGTAGCTCTAAATGAAGCTAGTCCTCCTGGATACAGCTACATACACCAGCCTCGGCTATCTGGTAGAGGAGGAGGAGTCACAGTTATTTATAATGATAATCTGACTAGCGTACAAAAACACAGTTTTAAATTTAATGCATTTGAAGTTCTCTATAGTAACATAAAGTCAGCTCAGTCGATCCCGCTAATCATCATTTACAGACCCCAAGGGCCGTACTTGGAGTTTCTCTGCGAATTTGCAGATTTCGTCTCGAACCTAGTTGTTTCTGTAGATAAAGCGTTAATTGCTGGAGACTTTAATATTCATTTTGAGAATCCAGAAAACCCTCTGAGAACAGCATTCTTGTCCATACTGGACTCAGTAGGAGTAAATCAATGTGTAGTAGGACCCACTCATAAAGCAGGTCACACTTTAGATTTAATATTATCCTTCGGATTAAGTATAGGAAATATAACCACAATTCCACAGTCTGAAGTTACCTCAGATCACTATCTTGTCTCGATTAAAGCGTGTCATAGTAATAATGTATGCACAGCACCGCACTACCGCCTTAAACGTACATTTACATCAAATACCGCACAGAGCTTTATCAATAATCTTCCAGAGTTATCAACTTTGATTGGATCGCCATCTGACTTCACAGAACTCGAACAGGCGAATGAATATCTAGAGTCAGCACTTCGTTATAGCTTAGATAATGTAGCTCCAGTTGAAAGGAAAATGATTAGAGATAAGAAACTCGCTCCTTGGTATAATGACCACACACGTGCTTTAAAACAAACCGCTCGAAAATTCGAACGTAAATGGCGCCAAACTAAATTGTTAGTATTCA
>JAAGKR010013112.1:0-14754 GCA_011419295.1 Clarias macrocephalus
AACAAATAAAAATACAGATAGTTTTCTTTTGTGGAGCGAATCATCTGCACTTGTGAAATGACCGATACATCTGCATCACAATGACATACAGTGTACATTACAGCTTATCTGGTCACACAAACATGTTACAATTATTCAAAAGTGTTCTTCGGTTGGTTTCAGGGTCAACTGTGGAGGTTTAGGCCACTTTAGCCGACTTCGGAGCTCTATGTCCAGTTGAATTAACCCCTGAGTAATCACATTTTTCCCAGCTGTAGAGAGAGAGAGACCTTGTCATACATGTTTACAGTAATACATTTTTGCTCATAAGCATTTTTTAATGAATTTATTCTTAAAGATATCAGCACGGTGGCGTAATGGTTAGCACTATTGCCTTGCACAGTCAGCGTCCGGGTTTGATTCCCACCTTGGGTCTGTGTGTATGCCATGTGCATGTTCTCCCTGTGTTTTGGTCGGTTTCCTCCAGGAAATCCAGTTTCTTCCTACAGTCCAAACACATGTAAATTGGGCTAAATTCTGTTTCCAAATTGCTCGTTGTGTGTGTGTGTGTGTGTGTGTGTGTGTGTGCGTGTGTGCGTGCCCTGCGATAGATTGTGCCCTAAGTCTCTGGGATCAGCTTCTGGCTCCTGTGACCCTTTACACAGGATGTGTTGTATAGAATGAATGAATGAATGAAATGTACATTGTTTTGAGTAATTTATCGTTCAGAAATGAATCAGGTTTCATTCATCATGCTTTTCGTGCAGAAAGTGACACACCCTTATTATTATTATTATACTGTATTACCCATCTGCCTTTTGAACACACACAGTAACAGCTCCAGTTTAACCGTCCTGAACGACACTCCAGGCCTGATGAGCACTACGTCGACTACTTCAGCACTCGCCGTAGTGCGCTAGCTGGCGGTTTAGGACGCGGCGCTGGCGCGCGTGCGCTACGTCACCACGTGACCACGGCGCGTCTCTGAAGTTCCCGGTGAAATCCGCACAAGTACGAGTAACCGAGGCTTTAATCCCGCTCGCGCGCGGAGACCTGCCCGCTTCCTCGGGATCTAACAGGTAAAATGAACGCCCCCGGGCGCAGATTAAAGTCCTGTCTGGCGTCATAAGGAGGACTGAGACGGAGAGAACCTGGCGTAGGTAGAGAATGTGTGTAACCTGCTAGCACAGGAGGCTAGGTGAAGGAATTTCGCGGAGAATGCTAACCTTTAGCGCGCGGGCTAGTCGCCGTTAGCTAGTTATCTTCTGTTACTAGTTAGCAGTCGCGCGCGAGTCTACAGGGCGTGAAGGGGGGTTGAGTTCGGCCAGGATTTGAAGCCTGCGTTTGCTTTAGCGCGGTTTGACGTGTGTGTGAGCGCGAGCGAGCGAGCGCGTGCGTGTGTATAGACGTGGCCAGGCAGCCTAGGAGAAGAAGTGACATTGCGGAAAGTCTGTGGTGTGTCAGGTCAAAACACACACACACACACACACACACACACACACTGCGCGTACTGTTGGACTGTCTCACCTGCTGTAAATAGAAAGGCATTTTATATGTTTACACTCAGTCAGGACTGTACTGGTTCACACACTAACTGTGTGTGTGTGTGTGTGTGAGTGAGTGAGACACGAACACACCAGGACTTGCACAGTGGCAATACACAAAATCACTCAGTCACTCATCGTCTGTAGAGCTTCGTCCTGTAAACAGGGTTGTGGGGGCCTGGAGTCTCTCCATCGCAGTGCACACACAGAATACACGACACACACCGTCATCTTGATCTGCATGTCTCTGGACCATGGGAGGAAACCAGAGCACCAGGAGGAAACCCCGCCAATCCCGGGTAGAACCTGCGAACTCCATGCACGCAGACACCCGAGGCGGGAATCGAACCCTCGACCCTGCGATTGTGCTAACTGCTATGCCACCGTGCCGCATGTCCAAGAATCATCTTTCGAGAAATCCTGATGTTGGTTAGAGACTTAATGAACAGCACAGTGATGGAGAGCTGCATCAAAGAACCATACAACCATAGTGATTAGCACTGTTGCCGCGGACCTCGGGGGTTGTGGGTTCCCTTCCCGCCTTCGGGTCTGTGTGCGTGGAGTTTGTACGTAAGGTTTTCCTCTCGCTGTCCAAAGACATACAGGTTAGGTTAACAGACGTTTCCCGGTTGCCTGAAGAGTGTGCGTGTGTGCGATGCAATGGATCCCCAGCCAGGTACTCCTAGTGCCCTGGCATAGGCTCCAGGCTGCATGCATCCTTTAACCAGATGAGCTTTTTAGAAAGGGTGAGAGTTTTGTCTCTGAACAGGTGAGTCACGTGTAGAAAGCTCGGGCGTCAGGAGGAGCGTCACATCAGGGAGCAGGAGGAATGAATGCTCAAAGTGCTGCGTTTTGATCAGGAAGAAAGCCAGACCTCTGCCATTATTTAAAACAATAATAATACGGTCAGAAGGTCATTCCTGTTTGATTATCATATAAAGTGCTGACTAACTTCTTATCACAAGGTCATGACGCCATTTCCACGGTGATAAATCCGAGTGTTTATGGCGTTCTGCGACAGTTTTGCAGACAAACAGACTCGTTCGGTCACCTCTGGTTGGCCTGCCTGATCTTGCTCGGCTTTTTAGGAGTGTCGGCTTCGCTAAGCGTTTTAACGAATTTGCTCAGACCAGGTTACAGATGGAAGCTCTTGTGGTTTTGTCACTGATCAGTGCAGAGCATAATCCGAGCGATTGGGTCACTGCAGTGTGGATGACGGACAGAACTTGATACACGGACACAGCTCAAGTGTAAGCATGAAGCCTGTATTTAAACGAGTCACGGTCTCCCGAGTCCAGATTAATGGTGTGGGGTCTGTTGTCTCATTGTGCTAAAGGAAGCTCCTGTGTCCTGGCATCCACTTTTAGCTTGTAGACTTCCGGCTCTAATGCATGCACGCTGCAGTTGTGTGTCCTAATAAAGGAATAAAGAGGAACCCAAAACAATTATGACATCATCGTCATCTCTGCAGCCAAAAACTGCAAGAGACTAGACCGTAGCCTGAGTTAGAGGAACAACATAAGAGTAGTATGTTTTGTGATCATCTCTAGCACAATGTTCTCAGACTTGTCAGTTTACTGATCATTTCTCAAGCACCACGATACGTCTGATGCCCCATGAACCGTCGTGGACTGGGGTTCTGTTTCCCCAGAATCAGGCTGAACGCAGTGAAAACAAGTATGAAAGTAAGCGTGATGCGTGGTGACTTGACTGTGTGAGTAAAGTGATCTATGCAGCAGGCTCTTTTATCTTGTCCTGGTAACTTGATGTCTCTGGATGATCTATAGAGTGGCCCAAAAATGTACACACACTTCAGCAGTTGTTGTCTCTGCCTGCTTTTAATACTCGAATTGAATTATCAGCGTAGCATTGTGTCGTGTTGTGTTTTCTTTAAATATGTCAGTATTTACACTATCATTGATGCCATCATGTGACCATGATTTTTTTTTTTGTGGCTATATACTGTATATATTATTCATGTTGTGTATACCTAGTTTTGGGCCCCTCTGTATTTGTGTCCTGGTTAATAATAGTATTTTGTGCATGCGCTGTGGTATACATTGAACAAACTGGATTAAATCTTTTAAAGATTTAAATGCAAAATAATTCTTGTTTTTTGTTTTTGTTCTTTTTATTCCGATGCATTTTTCTCCCATGTTTTCCTTACATATTCATTCTCAAATATCATGCATTTATCATCTAGTGAGGCTTATTAATATATCTACATATCGTTTTTGGAATTTTGTCAGCATGCGACTTCTGACCGACCGACGCGTATGAGGTGTGTCCAAGAGTCTTGCGCTGCTTTGGGTTTTTAAGGGCGTCTCTAAATCTGTCCATTTATAATTCTTCAGGCGCAATCCTCGTTTATTTTTGGCACCTCGAGCCGTCCTGTGCAGCCAAAGCACACGGGGATCTTCTGTGCTTCTTCACATGATTGCTCGGGTTACATCACGTGAGTACTCGTTAGCTGAGCGTCCCTTTGTGCGATCGTATGAATATCAATCAGTATAGTTTTAACACACACACATCTCGAGCGCTTTTTATCAGATTATTCACAAACAAGTTCACCCGACATGTCAGGCGTGTTTTCCTGCCCTGATCTTCAGTAATCAGCAGCTACACAATTATCTCAGATTTTGTCTGGCTATGATGGCCACGTGTTGTTTTTCCTCCTCAGTCTAGGCATGTCACGTCCTCTCGTTATGCATGTGTGATTATTATATTTATATATTTTTTTCCACCTTGTCTGAAGTTCAGTCTCATCTGTCTGACTGATGTGCGAACATCTGCTCTTCTTCTGGCGTTTATCCATGTCTCACTGAGTCTGGTTTTGCACGTGATTTAATGTTTAGTCGCCTCTGGCTGGCCTTGCCTGATCCTGTGACTTGGGAGTGACTTTGGGCAAACCGGGTAGCTGAGTTTTTGTGGTTTTGTCACTGATCAGTGCTGGGCAGCATCCGAGAATTCTGGGTAACTGAGACTGCCTGCAGAACATGGCTGCTGAATACGACGTGACTTATGCGAGCGTGAGACGAGGGTAGGCTATAGGGTAGGTAGGCATGGGCGTCCCGAAATGCTGAAGAAGCGCTTATGATTGTTCCTGACTTTTATTTTTTTGTACACTGTAAAACAATGCTGAAGGCGTCCAGGATATGCAATAATCTCATTTGAACAGTTGATATTGAGATGTATCTGCTATTTTTGCTCTGTAAAGCTTCCCAACGACTCTAATCTGAGGTGCTGTTTGTTAATTGGCGGTTTCTGAGGCTGATAACTCTAAATTAACTTCTCCACTGCAGCAGAGGTAAATTTTAGTCTTGCTTTACTGGGAAGATCTTCAGGAGACAGTTTCATCATGGAGCTTGATTGGTTTTGCAAATGCACTCGACACAATACTGTTCTTATAAGAACTATTCCAGAAAGGCTGACCTCCGTGTCTTAACAATAACATCTGACACTTGTTGACTTGTTGTTGTCGTCACATAATTACCTAATTCCATATGTTATTTCATAGTTTTTAAATCCCCAGTATTGTTGTAGAATGTAGAGCGGTCATCAGAACCGAGGCTGAACTCAGAACCGAGACAGAGCTGCGTTTCTGCAAACTGAATTCCTTCCATGTGTGAACTTCTCTGACCAGTGAAAGACTTCATGCTTTTTGTTAATGCAGTTAAATTCCTGAAATCTCTTTTGATTCTGTGAAGCTGGTTTGCGACAATGACCGATATTATAAATAAAATTTAATTGAAATTGAACAGCGTCTCAGAAGGGAAAACCTTTAGCCTGCATAACATTTCAGTGTGTTTTGGAGAACATCTTGAGCTCCTAATGCATTTCTTGCTCGTACTACACATTTAGAAATTTTCATCTTTTGACTTCCTGCTGTCATTTTGCTGATGCTTGTGTTTTCTTTTTTTCACTTTCTTTTTTTTTTTTTTTTAATAGAATCACCACTTTTCTTACCCCACTTCCCTTTTTTTTATGGTCCTTGCTGTAAAACCGTCAGTGTGCTGCTGCAAGTTATAAGACGGAGTCAATGGTTTGTGACAAAGCAAAGCCAGTTGACGAGGAACAAACAGAGGAATTATGAGTACAGCCAAGCCCAGCGGACTCAAAGCCCCCAGCAAGATCAGCAGACCAGCTGGGACCGGGACCAGCAAGACGTCCCCAACGTGTAAGTCCAGGTTTTCAGTCATATGCAAACGCAAGTTGTGGCCACATTTAGTGCTTAAAGATTAATTTTCGCCCATTTTAAAAATGATTTTTTTTTTGTCTTTTCTTTCATTTTCTCAGCTGCTGCAGCTAAATCAGTTCCAGGTGACAAAGCTTCGTCTGAAACCCCGGATGCAGCCGAAGAGTTTAAAGTTGGCGATCGAGTATGGGTGAACGGGAACAAGCCGGGCTACGTTCGGTTCCTCGGAGAGACCCAGTTTGCCCCGGGACAATGGGCCGGCATCGTGCTGGACGAGCCGATCGGGAAAAACGATGGCTCGGTGGCAGGAGTGCGCTACTTTCAATCCGAGCCTTTAAGGGGTATTTTTACACGGCCTTCCAAGCTGTCTAGAGTGGAGGGTGAAGCTAATGGAACGACGACGGCGCCCGCGTCTCCAACACCCCCCGCGACAGCCCCGCCGATGGCGCCACCTGCCACTCCGGCTGACGCTCCGGCGACCACCCCGGCAACCACCCCAGTCACCCCTCCGGCGGCTGCCTCAGAAACCGCCCCCACGGCCGCTCCGCCGGCTAGCGCAGCAACCAAAAAACCTGCCAAGCCTGCCTCCACCCTGACTCGCTCGGCTTCTGAGTCAGTGTCCAACCTATCAGAGGCAGGCTCGGTGAAGAAAGGGGAGCGCGAGCTGAAGATGGGCGACCGTGTCCTGGTGAGGATATTGGCTAAATTAAATACTGTACTGTGATGAGGCGTGCCTTGAAGTCAGTGTGGGTTTTTTTTTTCTCTCTGTTATTTGTAATAGTTTCTTTTAATGATATTTCTTTTTCGTGAGTATTAGCATAGAAAAATACAATAATGTTGTTATTATAAATATTGTCTACAAAAACAAGAAAAATTAATCAGCTTGAAATGAGGGTCAAATCAGGACTTGTGATAAAATTTGAAATTGTAGATTATAATTTTTTTTTTTTTAAGTATAAAATCGTAAAACTCACTGATGTTTACACAGCGTCACACGGGACTGTGACGAGACTCTTCGCTATAGTAAAATATCTCAACAGCGCAAATGTTTTCAAGAGTCGCGTACGTCTGTGAGTGTCTCCGGCCGAGGTCGCTCAGCCCATACACAGCCATACACAGCCATACACAGATGGGCATTGGTGGCTTGCCTACCTGTGTTTGATTCCCAGTCAATGCCCAAAACTTCGGCCACTGGATGCAGTGCCGGTCCCAAGCCCGCATAAACTGGCAGAGTTGCGTCAGGGTTGTGCATCCAGCTTAAAACCATGTGTCAAGTTGTCAATTGTGTCTGCTCCCCGGCGACCCCCCAATGGGACCAACAGCATTTACAACCATACACAGTCTGATAAGCAGCAAAATGCTTAAACGATTGCTTGTGACCTTATAAAAAGGGAATAAGAGGGGGATGATGCCAACAGAAAAGAATTTAAAATATAAAAATATACACACAATATGTAGTGATGGTTACAATAAAATAGAAATGGATAGAAAAAAAAAACATAAACTGTATAAATAAACTGTATTCCTATGAACATGTTGCAAGTGGATCCCCTGATGCATGAAAATCGATTCATGTTTGTCACCAACTTGCGGGAGAGATGCATCTATCTATGTGAACCAAAGCACTAGTCAAACGTTACGTTCTGCATAATCAAAAGTCCTGGTTTGACTCGAATGCCCCTAATAATATCTACGAACAGTGTATTAATTTAAATATTAATAATCTCCGTTTATATTGTAGGTTGGTGGGAGCAAAGCTGGTGTAGTACGCTTTTTAGGGGAAACAGATTTTGCCAAAGGCGAGTGGTGTGGAGTCGAGCTGGACGAGCCTTTAGGGAAGAACGACGGTGCGGTGGCTGGAACCAGGTACACAGGCCTTACTTTTTTTGTGCCCTTTCTTTTTATCTTAAAATGTTCATTCATTTATTATTTATAACTTAATTGCAAATATCGTGATGTTTAGTACACAGTATAATATTGTTTTGTTTTTTGCTAGGTACTTCCAGTGTCAGCCCAAGTACGGTCTTTTTGCCCCGGTGCACAAGGTGACGCGCATCGGCTTCCCCTCCACCACTCCGGCTAAGGCCAAGGCCGCGGCACGGAAAGTGTCTACGCCGGCAGGTTTGAAACGCAGCCCGAGCTCCTCCTCCATCAGCTCCATGAGCTCTGTGGCGTCGTCTGTGAGCGGCAAGCCCAGCCGCACCGGTCTGGTGAGTCACGCTCACACCAAACCTGCTTTCACACTCGTTAACAGAATATTTAGTGACGTCCTGCACAAACCCATCAACTGTCACTAAGGCTGAAATATGGCCTAAAGGGTTTTAGGGTTGTCCTATGAAGAAATTAAGAATATATTTTGATGGTTTTGTTATTTAGCAACAAGGAATTAGTAGCTGGCGGCATGGTGGTGTAGTGGTTAGCACTGTCGCCTTGCACCGCCAGGGTCCGGGTTCGATCCCCGGCCAGGCTCGATTCCCGTCTGTGTGTGCATGGAGTTTGCATGTTCCCCCCCCTGTGCTTGGTGGGTTTCCTCCGGGTATCCGGTTTCCTCCCACAGTCCAAAGACATGTAGGTGTCCCAAATTGCCCGTAGTGTGTGAATGAGTGAGTGAGTGTAAGCCCTGCGATGGTTTGGCACCCTGTCCAGGGTGTACCCCGCCATGTGCCCCAAGTCTCCTGGGATAGGCTCCAGGCCCCCCGTGACCCTGAATACAGGATTAAGCGGTATAGATGATGAGTGAGCGAGAGTGAATTAGTAGCTAAAGTAGAAAGAAGACTGATGTAAATAAGCATCTCATTTATAACGTAACCAGTTTTAACAACTTTGTCCCGTCCCTGCATCCATGTAGCTGACGGAAACCTCGTCGAGGTACACGCGGAAGATCTCTGGCACCACGGCACTCCAGGAGGCTCTGAAGGAGAAGCAGCAGCACATCGAGCAGCTCCTCGCCGAGCGTGACCTGGAGCGGGCTGAGGTCGCTAAAGCCACCAGCCAAGTAGGAGAAGTGGAGCAGGAGCTCAGCCTCCTCAGAGAAGGTCAAGAACAGGTCAGGAACCAGTTTCACAGCCTACATGGGGCAAAGCAGATTTTTGTCGGCTCGATTGAATAACGTGGTAAATACTTATAAGGTTTGTTAAACTTTTTTTTTTTTTTTAATTTCTTTGATGTTTGTGTGAGTGTAGTATGTGGCTGATATGGAGGCCAAGATGGATGATCTGCGTGGCCTGGTGGAGGCTGCAGACAGGGACAAGGTGGAGCTTGTGAATCAGCTAGAGGAAGAGAGGAGGTGAGACGGTTCTAGATGTGAAGCAATAGTAGATACACAAGTGGAACCTTGGACCGCGAGCATAATTCATTCCGGAAGTGTGCTTGTATATCAAAGCACTCGTATATCAAAGTGAATTCCACCCCTAAGAAATAATGTGAACGCGACAATTAGTTTCACATCCCAAAAATAGTTATATAAAAATAATTAATACAAAATATAAAGTAAAAAAAATTTATAAAAAAAAATATATATATAAATATATATATACTGGTCCTTCTCAAAAAATTAGCATATTCTGATAAAGTTCATTATTTTCTGTAATGTACTGATAAACATTAGACTTTCATATATTTTAGATTCATTAAACACAACTTGTAGTTCAAGCCTTTTATTGTTTTAATATTGATGATTTTGGCACCACAGCTCATGAAAACCCAAAATTCCTATCTCAAAAAATTAGCATATTTCATCCGACCAATAAAAGAAAAGTGTTTTTAATACAAAAAATGTCAACCTTCAAATAATTATGTTCATTTATGCACTCAATACTTGGTCAGGAATCCTTTTGCAGAAATGACCGCTTCAACGCGGTGTGGCATGGAGGCAATCAGCCTGTGGCACTGCTGAGGTGTTATGGAGGCCCAGGATGCTTCGATAGCGGCCTTAAGCTCATCCAGAATGTTGGGCTTTGCGTCTCTCAACTTTCTTCTCACAATATCCTACAGATTCTCTATGGGGTTCAGGTCAGGAGAGTTGGCAGGCCAATTGAGCACAGTAATACCATGGTCAGTAAACCATTTACCAGTGGTTTTGGCACTGTGAGCAGGTGCCAGGTCATGCTGAAAAATGAAATCTTCATCTCCATAAACCTTTTCAGCAGATGGAAGCATGAAGTGCTCCGAATATCTCCTGATAGCTAGCTGCATTGACCCTGCCCTTGATAAAACACAGTGGACCAACACCAGCAGCTGACATGGCACCCCAGACCATCACTGACTGTGGGTATTTGACACTGGACTTAAGGCATTTTGGCATTTATCAGTACATTACAGAAAATAATGAACTTTATCAGAATATGCTAATTTTTTGAGAAGGACCAGTATATAGTGACTGGTGTTCGACGAGAGCAGAAGCAAGAGCACGGGGGCTACTGTGTAGGACGACATGCACGCGCGCACACACACGCTACCGGAATCAGTCCTCTAAACAGATTGATCTCCCATACTGCTACAGCCTTTTAGCAGTATGGGAGAAAACTATTTTTGTCTTCACGGAATCCGTTGTTGCAGTACAGTTACTAAAGAACAGTTACTACACTTGGACACAAAATAAAAAAAGTTGTGACAGTGTTATAATAACAGTACATGCGCTCATGGATTTTGACTATACGAGTGAGGCACGCACACTGAGACCGAGCATGGGAGACGATTACCCACAATCCCACCGTGACAGAGAGAGAGAGAGAAGAGCCTTTGGCTCAGGTGTGATCATGTGACGCTCAGCAGATGCGTACTACAGTACTCGTATATCAAGACCTCGGTCATTTATTAAGTTAAATGTTATTTAATAATTAATTATTAAATAAATTTGTTCACAGCAAATGTTCACAGACTGAGTTACTCATGATTCACGATTCCACTGTAAATGACTTTGCTTCCAGCCTGTAAGTCAGAATAAGTGCAGCTTACTGTATTTCATTATTTATTTATTTTAATTTATGTATTATCTAGATGTGCTCGCTCGAAATTCGTCCACATGGAATTTTATTTCACACTAAAACTGCACACTGTTACCCTGAAGTAGAGAATGAAGGTGTGAGGTCGCGTTTATTAAGTAGATTTCAATCACTCATAAGAGCGCCATCTGTTGGATTTGGGATGAACTGATGTTTTTTTTTTTTTTAGGTCGATTTGTTTTATAATGTAAGGGCGTTTACTATTTAAATTTCAAATTAGCATATCTTCTCTTCCTGTGGGTGATGAAACAAAGCCTGTATTAAAATTGGTTCAGTAGTTTTTTTTTTAGGGGAAGCATGCACAAATAAACAAACACAGACAAAACGTCCAGAAACTGTCTTGATGATGTGTTCTGTTACTTATCTTGTGTATACCCCGCCCCCCAAATAATTTTTACAGTTTTATATGTATAGATTTCGTTTTATTTCATTATTACGGCGATCTTGCTGGTTGTTCTGCAGTATAAATTTGCATGTAAATAATTTTCTTTCATATTCACGGTGTTTTTCTTGCACAAGAAACTGTAATCTGTAGAATTTCTGAGTGTGTGACCTGAATGGTTCGATTTTTTTTGCCCCTCTGGCAAGCATAACTAATAACAGAGTGGGAGGAACTGACTTCTGTAGTTAAATGTTGGACAACTTGACTGGAAATGTTCCAATAAAAACCAGCCGTTTTCATAAAACAACAACAACAAAAAAAAAAAAACATTTGTTGGCTCTTTTAATACAAAAGACCTGTTAAATATTATTATTATTATTATTATTATTATTATGAAGTACAAAGGAATGAGTGCAGATGTAATCTTTTTTTACTGTATTATTATTTTTTTTATTAAGCTGGTCATTTTCTGCATGTGTGTGTGAGATTATGATATCGAATCTTTTTGTGCACCAACAGAAAAGTGGAAGACCTTCAGTTTCGTGTGGAAGAAGCGTGTATTACCAAAGGAGACCTGGAGGTAAAGACTCGATAGTGCAGGTTCCACTCTCACACCGCTTTAGTGTCCAGATCGTACGTGCAGTTCATAGTAGGTACTAAACCATAGTCAGTGGTTTAGCGACGCTGAAAAAAGCCCTCATCACTTGAATTCATCATCGTTTCTCCATCTCCTCCATTAATTTTTTTCCTTGCTCTTCACCTAAAGTTTAGAATGTAGATTCGGGATTAAAGTTTTCAGGCCACACATTGAGCGGGATGAAGTTATTGAAGGAATCCTCACAGAACCCTTGTTGTCGGTCTTCGATAGTTGCTGCTAGAGGGTAAATCGTGGTCGAGCTGGTGACTAATCACTGACTAATGGATGAATTAATATTTTCTTATATTAACTTGTATGTGTGTGGAGGCTACTAACTGAAAACACGTCACTCACCAGCTATCTATCATCTTCTCATGATGAGTCTGGCTTGCTGTAACTTTGTCAAAAGTAACGTCTGTAACGCATGACTTTCGACAAAGATTCGACAAAAACAACAAACCAGACGGTTAATGCTCTCTACTATTTCTTGTTTAAGGAGAAACGGTGCGCAGTGAAGCATCTGAAGAGCTCTGCCGCAGTGCACTGTTTAAATGTTCTCTATGTGTATTACAGCAGTGCTGGCTGTTTCAGTGACATCGTTGTACTTAACATATCAGCTCACACTGAAGGTGAACAGACAATGTAGTGAAAGTGCTCTCTGTCGTAGTCTGCTCACAACTATAGTATTAATATAAAACAGACTGAATCAAATAGAAATCACAGCCCGTGTTATACCAGATGACGTCATATTATTATCACATTAATATTACTGTTAAACGCATCATATTATTTGTACTTTAAGTCTAGTATGGTGTCTGAACAAATTAGTGACCCATTGCTGTTTGCCAAATCCTGTTAGTATTCCGTGACCGTGCTCTGAAATACACCATCTTTACGTTCCTGACTGTTTAAACTAAATTATTTTGCCACATAGTACAACTGCGATTTAAACTTAGATGTACTGTTTTTTGTTATTTAAACGTATTTTATTTAGGCTAAGAGAAAATAATATAATTACGAGGATGTTTGCCAATATTTATTTAGCTCATTTAGAAAAATAAAGAAAAACTTAAATTATTGACTAACTCTGCATAGATTCCTTACTCTGTGCATTTTGTTTGCAATAAAGTGCAGCATTTTGCAATTAAATAATTGCATGGGTTCAAATCTCCATTCTAATTTTTAAATTTTATGTGATTAAGTGTGCCGCACTATTATATTTTGCTCCTGCCAGTGTGTGACTAGAGTCCGCCACCTGTAGGATTATAGAAGAACAGCAATGTTTCACCACCTCAAATGCAAACACATATAGCAATGAAAACATTTATAATAATAACTATTAATATAAATATATTTTAAAGGATTTTGGAGTCAGTGTGGCACCACAGCAATATGACAACTATTAATTTTTTTTGTGAACTCTTACATTCATGATTTATTAAATCATGCTTTTTTTTGTTTATTTGTTTATTAGTCTTAGATAAAACGTGTTTCTGATGGTTATAAAATTGGATAATCTTCATTATTCTAAGGCCATTATTTAGTTTTAAAGAAGAACTTGAGTAGCTCTGGTGCTCTCCAGGATTTTCTCCTTAAGAGTGTTTGTGTTGTGTTAACCTGCTGCCTCGCTCACTCACACACTTCATCTTTTACAAAAGCCTATTGACCCTGACTCATTTGTATGCTCCAGATATTTTATACTGGAGACAAGCTCAACAATATTTCTGCGTCTGGCGGTGTTCTCATGCATTCTTACATTTTTTATTTATTTATTTATTTTTAACATCACCTGCATGTGACATCTCACCTCACTCCATTTCCCTTCCCTCTTCTCACCTTGTGCATTGGGCTGGCATGTGATGGTGGCACTGGTTGTGTTTTCTTCCTCTCCCCCTCCTTCTGTACTAACAGACGCAGACCAGACGGGAGCATGCCCTCCTTAAGGAGATCGAGCAAAGTCTGCTCTTTGAAAAGACCAAAGCTGAGAAACTCCAGAGGGAGTTAGAAGACTCTAGGGTAAAGGATCTCTCTGTGTGCTTTGACCGGGTTGCTCAGGATGTTTCAGGGCCAAAATGATGTGAAGTTCTGTCTGCTCATTTAGTGCAAAGAAAAAAACATTGAATGCTCTTCCATTTTTACACAATTATTTATCTGTGTATGATCTTCGGGTGATCCTGTTCAGACCTGGGGCAAACATGTACTTGAATTGAAAGTGAATCATACGTCTGATTCCATTTTTTAGCGGGAAAAATCTCTACTCTGATTTATCAGGAAACGTGAGCATAATCACATTAAGTAATGAATAAATTATTTTATTTATTTATTGCATTAATTCAATAATTGAGGTTAATTAGATTTCATTAAAACTGTACAGACTCATTAAGGTCATATTTGTGTAATATGTAAATATTTCATCACATGCCATATTTTATATACATGTGTGTCTGTATGTGATTTTGGCATATACAGTACAGACCAAAAGTTTGGACACACCTTCTCATTCAAAAAGTTTTCTTTATTGTGTTCTTTAGCCCGAACGCGTCTCTTCTGCTCGTTGCCTGTCCTTAGCAGTGGTTTCCTAGCAGATATTCTACCATGAAGGCCTGATTCACACAGTCTCCTCTTAACAGTTGTTCTAGAGACGTGTCTGCTGCTAGAACTCTGTGTGGCATTGACCTGCTCTCTGATCTGAGCTGCTGTTAACCTGCGATTTCTGAGGCTGGTGACTCGGATGAACTTATCCTCCGCAGCAGAGGCGACTCTTGGTCTTCCTTTCCTGGGGCGGTCCGCATGTGAGCCAGTTTCTTTGTAGCGCTTGATGGTTTTTGTGACTGCACTTGGGGACACTTTCAAAGTTTTCTCAATTTTTCAGACTGACTGACCTTCATTTCTCAAAGTAATGATGGCCACTCGTTTTTCTTTACTTAGCTGCTTTTTTCTTGCCATAATACAAATTCAAACTCTTTGAATGAGAAGGTGTGTCCAAACTTTTGGTCCGTACTGTATATATATAT
>JAAGKR010013113.1:0-2500 GCA_011419295.1 Clarias macrocephalus
ACATACACATACACATACACACACATACACATACACATACACACACATACACATACACATACACACACACATACACATACACACACACACATACACATACACACACACATACACACACATACACATACACATACACATACACACACATACACATACACATACACACACATACACACACACATACACATACACACACACATACACATACACATACACACACATACACATACACATACATACACATACACACACATACACACACACATACACACACATACACACACACATACACACACATACACATACACACACATACACACACACATACACACACATACACACACACATACACACACATACACACACACATACACATACACACACACACACACATACACACACACACATACACATACACACACACATACACACACTATGGGTTGAGACTGAAAAAAAAACATGCAATGAACAAACATTAATTGAAAGTGAATATACTTCAAGTAATTGCAAACAAACTAATCAAGTCAAAACACATTAAATGTTTTTTTTTTTTCAGTTTGGCTCCTCAGGTTTTTTTTTCTGTTTCTGAGACAACGAGTGGGTGTTACAGGCCTACAGGACCACAGTGCTGCTTCCTCCCTGGGCAGCAGGTTACGGGGATGTTATTTCAGTTTCCAGTTCTTTATGACAGTGAAAAGCTAATAATGTTACACACTTCCGCTCTTAAGCACGTAGCAGTGATTATAGCTAGTGTTGGGTCGTTCATGACTCAGAAGAACGAGTCGTCTTGGAGAGTGATTCATTCATGTTCTACTGGGCCTGCATGCGCAAATCATTGCAAAACCTCCATAGGTTATGTACAGGAAACAGAATTGACCGGTTCTCAATGAATCTTCCAAGTCCAAGTCGTTCGTTCTTTTGTCACGTGACTCCCACAGACGCTATACAGTGCAGCACACAGGAAACAGAATTGAGCGATTCTTTCACAATGACTCTTCTAGTCCGAGTCGTTCGTTTTTTTGCCACGTGACTCCCACAGATGCTTTGCAGTGCAGTAGATTCAAAAGAACGAATGACTCAGACTAGAAGATATGATGGTGAGCTGCTCATTCTGTTTATAATAATATGTCCGTAGCTGCATTTTAATATTTTCATTACTGTAACTATAGCCAGTTTTTGTATATGTAGACGTGTTGGGGGTCTGTTTATGGAAAATGTAACATTTTATTTTATTTCTGATCAAAAGAACAAAAAGAACTAAATGACTTAAAAAAGATTTGTTCATTTGGATGAAGGAGATTCAAAGAACCGAGTCACAAAAATTATTCAAACTTCGCATCATTAATTATAGCTAAAGCTCGCCAAGGGGGTGCGGCACTGTGAGACTCACCCTGAATGTTTGTGTCAGAACTTTCTACAAAAACTGAGTGAAACTGAGAAAAATACTCTAATATTTATTATTAGCTTTTATTGTTTGTTTGCTGATATTTCTATTCACTTTCAATGCATGCATTTTTGTTTAATTATTTAACTTTTGTTAATTTCTTTTTTAAACAAATGTAAATATACATACAGTTCTCAAACTAGATTTCATTTTTTAATCTAAAGGCAGGAGTATTGATTTATTAAGGAATTTTTAGATGAGTGTTTTCACCAATGTAAGCAGGTTCACCCAGCTAACTTTGAAGATTGTGAACCAGTTTATTTGGGTGTGTTAGGCTCTGCGCAGCAGGGACAGTCTGCAGCTGGAGTTCACTGACTGTCTGCTGGACAAGAACCGTCTGCGTAAGTGCATCACCGAGCTGCAGGAGCGAGTAGAGCAGCTGCACCGAGAGCTGCAGAGAGAGAGAGACAAGAACCGTGAGCAGGAACACACACAGTGCAGCAATCTTGGGGTGAGTCTCACTCACACACACACTTGTTTGCTTATGGTTGTGCGTTGAATCCGATGATGATGTCTACTTCTAGCACTGAGTTTTCTGCCGGCTGAATAGTGGCCTTATCCTGGACCCACAGGATCTACTACAGGTGGAAGAGGCGCACAGCGTAATCAGCCACCATAGATATGCTTCTCTTGAGTCTTTTTCCAGTCAACAGCAACATCTTCCAGAGCATTGGGTCTGATTTTACACTACCTCAGTGTGGACCTCCTCTGGTCCTTGTCTAATTCCTCTGCCCTCCATGGTGCGGAGTGATTATGGCCTCAATACTTATGCTGTTTGTTTACCTGAGAATGAGAATGAGGAACATATAGGTAGAGTAATTTGTTGGACTATATATAGTTTTAACAGTGCTATAAAAGTTATGTATATCATCTGGAAATTATTCGGTTTCCTATGCTCTTTTTGGCCCAGCACTGATTCTTTATGGTCTAAATAGTCCTCTGTAATTCCTGACAGAATCTCTACCATTGATATCTGGCAGTGCTGGATGAGGGGTTACCAGGTGTGCATTATGCATGTTCCTCAAAAAGCTGAGGTTTCTGAGTTGCCATCAAACC
>JAAGKR010013113.1:7500-14752 GCA_011419295.1 Clarias macrocephalus
TTTTCTTCTCCGCACAAGCCTTTTTCCAGATGCCCCAAACAATCGGAAAGAGGCTTCATCCGAGAATATGACTTTGCCCCAGTCCTCAGCAGTCCATTCGCCAGACTTTTAGCAGAAGATCAATCTGTCCCTGATGTTTATTTTGCAGAGAAGTGGCTTCTTTGCTGCCCTTCTTGACACCAGGTCATCTTCCAAAATTCTTGGCCTCACTGTGCCTGCAGATGCTCTCACACCTGCCTGCTGCCATTCCTGAGCAGCTCTGAACTGGTGGCCCTCCGATCCCGCAGCTGAATCCTCTTTAGGAGACGATCCTGGCGCTTGCTGGACTTTCTTGGATGCCCTGAAGCTTCTTAACAAGAAGCTCTTTCCTTGAAGTTCTTGATGATCCTATAAATTGTTGATTTAGGTACAATCTTAGTAGCCACAATATTCTTGCCTGTGAAACCATTTTTATGCAACACAATGATGGCTGCAGGCGTTTCTTTGCAGGTCACCAGGTTACCAATGAAAGAACAATGATTTCAAGCATCACCCACCTTTTAACATGTCAAGTCTGCCATTCTAACCCAATCAGCCTGACATAATGATCTCCAGCCTTGTGCTCGTCAACATTCTCACCTGAGTTAACAAGACGATTACTGAAATGATCCCAGCAGGTCCTTTAATGACCGCAATGAAATGCAGTGGAAAGTTTTTTTTTTCAGGATTAAGTTAATTTTCATGGCAAAGAAGGATATAAGATGTGAAGGATATAAATATAAGAAAAATATAAGAAAAACCTAGCTGTACAAATATGGAGAAGAATTATTTTGTACAAATATAGAAAAATATAGAAATTTGGGAATTTAAATAGAAATGTCCGGGGCAGTGTGCAAATATACATGAACGTGTCTTATTTAAAGTGACTTATGTGCAACGAGCAAAGAAATTAAATATGTAAATGTGCATGAATGTGCAGGTGTGCAGTGTCCATAAGTGTCCATGAATGTCCAGAATGAGTGCAAAGAGACAAATGTCCATAAGTGTGAATGTGCAAAAATGGTTTAGTCCTGTGTGGTGTACTGACTGAGAGACCGTATCGCCGAGACCTTCACAATCTTCCTGGCCTTGGTCCAGCAGCGCTTGTTGAAAATTGAGTGCAGGTCTGGGAGCTCGGTGTGGATGATGCGCTCAGCTGATCGGACCACCTTCTATAGAGCACGTCTGTTCTGCATGGTGCTGTTTCCGAACCAGGTCGTGATGTTTCCCGTCAGGATGCTCTCTATGGTTCAGGAGTAGAAATTCCTGAGCATCCTGGAGGGCAGTCTGAAGTCTGTCAAGGGTCTGAGGTGGTAGAGACGCTGCCGGGCCTTTTTCACCATGGTCTTGATGTGACAGGACCATGACAGGTCCTGTGCGATATGAACACCAAGGTATCTGAAGCTGTCAACTTTCCACTGGGCTCCTGTTGTGACGGGGGTCTGGTAGTTCCTCTACTGCTTTGTGCTAAAGTCCACTATCAACTCCTTTGTCTTGCTGACATTTAAAAGGAGATTGTTCTTCTGGCACCAGTTCTCCAGATTTCCAATCTCCTCCATGTAGGCCGTCTCATTGTTGTAAGCGATCAGGTTCACCAGGGGGCTCAAAACACAACCCTGGGGGGCTCCAGTGCTGAGAGTGAGGAAGGCTGAGACATGTCCCCCCATCCTTACTGCCTGTGGTCTGCCAGTTAGGAAATTGGAGATCCACTGGCACAGACATGAGCTGAGTCCCAGGTGCTCCAGCTTGGTGGTGAGTGTGGAGGGAATTATGATATTAAATGCTGAGCTGTAGTCGACAAACAGCATTTTAACGTAATTCCTCCTTCTAGTGTCCAGGTGAGTAAGGGATGAATGGAGAAGATGAGAGAGAGCAGTTTGGATGGTAAGCAAACTGTAATGGATCCAGTGTGTCAGGTAGTGAGGAGATGATGAAGTCTCTGACCAGTAGGGTTGGGTACCGAAAACCGGTGCTAATACGGCACTGACACCTATATAACCGGTATGTACTAGACCGAAACAGAACGCGAATTTCGGTGCCTCATTTCGGTGCCACTTAAATGCCTGAACTGTGGAATAATATATTTGTTCTCTGGGGCTCTGATGGTGACTCAGTTGTAATAAGTATCAGCTTCATCAACACACATAATTGCTAGTAAAATTTAAATATCGCATTCATGGGGTGTCAGAACTGATCGGAAAAATAAATTATTTCCTTAATTAGAAAACTCTTGATGACTTCGGAAAGCTTTGATAATACAAATCCAAAACATTATTGCAGTAATGCTACTGTCCATTTTATTTTTGTAGATTAAAAGTGTATCAGATTAGATAAAAAAATTAAAAGCACAAATCCATCCGAGATGCGCGTGAACGCAGCCACTAACGTTACACTCGCTCTGACGGCAGCAGGTGGTCTACCGCTATCTTAACTTGTTAAATTAAACAACTTTCGTTAAAATGCCTAAAACTAAACGGTCGAAAGTGTGGCTATATTTCACAAGAAAGGATTCCGACACCGCGACGTGCAGCAAATATTTTGCGGCAGTTGCGTGTAAAGGAGGAAACACGTCAAATCTAATGAAACATCTGAGGGCACACGGAATCAAGTTAAAGCAGAGGGACGCGCCGTGTTTGACAGCTTACAGACAACAGCTGACGCTATCTGTGTGGACGACCTCAGCTCCAGTCATACCAACTGGAGCAAAAAGGAGTCCAGCGATTATGATGACGACAGCAGCCTTTTCGCAGGTTAGCAGTAGGCTAATGTAATGCTAACTGCAAAATGCAAATCTTGCATTCAGGCTAACAAATGGTCAAACGATTTGTAAAATACTAATGTAACATGGATTCTGTTTATAATTATGGCTGTGCAGCCAGTACTTAAACATTTAATATATTGTTCAATTTAAGCATTAAATTTTTTGTTCAATAAAAATGTATTCTTGAGTCCTCCACCATCGTTTTGGCACCGGTACCGGTTTAAAAGTATCGATTTGGCACCGGTATCGAAAAAAACCCAAACGATACCTAACCTGTAGAGCGGTCACCAATTGTTCCGGCCAGCGCGCGACCTCCCTCTGAATCGGAACTTCCTTTTTGAGCATTTGTTTGTATTTTGAGGAAGCCGTCCTTGGCTGTTGTATAACAATGATCTTGTGTCCTTTCGCCCCTGGTGGGGCAGGTGATGTGCTGATAAAAGTTTGCCACTGCATGTTTTAGGTTGGAGTTATTAAAGTCCCCCGCCACAATAAGCGCAGCGTCCCAGTGGTGCGTTTGGTGCTGTGTGAGCACCTCATGCGGCTCACATAAGGCAGTGACCGTGTCAGCTTGTGGCGGGATAGATACGGTGCTGATTATGACCGAAATAAATTCCAGAGGAAGCTGTTGCACCAGCTGTTGTTCACCTTTAAACACACGCCGCCACCCCTTGACTTCCCTGAGTCCCGTGTCCTGTCCACGCGGTGAACCGAGAGGAACTCAGGTGGCTGGATGGTGTAGTCCAGCACCGCTGGGTTGAGCTATGTCTCGGTGAAGCAGAGGAGGTTGTAGTCACAAATGTCTCTCTGGAACGAGTTTGGTCTCCAGTGACTGGACGTGGACGAGCAGGATGCTAGGCAGAGGCGTGTGGTGTGCTTGAGCTCTCAGCCTTTTCCTGACGCCGGCTCGTTTCCCTTGTGGCAGCTGCTTCTGGTCACGTCCTTTGTTCTCTCTCAGGATCTCACTCGACCAGCTTAGATCCGGAAAAACATCGAATTGTGAGTATGTTGTAGACCAATAGAAATAAGAGTAGCTCTATCATACTCAATGCACTCAATGGTGGTGAATTTACCGGTTTAAAAGTTAAAAAGGTTTGAGCAGTCGTGGCGGCAGCCGACCTCACCGGCGCCATCTTGCAAGATCTCCGCTGTTTACTTTCTGTATTTTTTTGTGGACTTTTCTCTTCCTCAGGTTATTCCTGTTTAAACGGTGAACTCTCCTCTCCCTCCTTCATGGGTGCCGACTCCTTTTACATCCGTGTGAACCTCGACCTGTTCCTGGTGGGGGATCAGCCCTGTCTGCGCGTCGCCTGTGACGACATCCTGCACGTGACCGACACTAGATACAATGGGAAATACCAGTGGCGTTGCACACGTGTAGACACACACACTGCCAAATCACTGCAGAGTGGAGCTGTACCTAACTACAACAGGTACACACACACACATACATACACACACACACACACACACACAGACACACACACACACACACACATACACAGTTGTGAAAGCCGTAACTGTAAAGGTGTGTGTTTGTGTGTGTTATATGTCAGGGCTCAGCAGTTACTGCTGGTGAAACTTCGCACCATCGCACTGCAGCATCAAGACAAGAAGAACAAAGTAAGACCCTGTCTTGTCTCCTGTCTTTGTAAAAGTCTCACTCTTTGTTCTCCTGCTTGTCTCTCTCAGGCTCTCACTCCCTCTCGTGTGCGTGTGTGCGTGTGTGTATCTAGTTCCGGAAGAAGGTTTCTGAGCGTATGAGGTTGGTAAAGGCCATCTCTCCAAAATGTCGAGATGTTGGCTCCTCCTCCTCCGTGCTCTACACGCTCAGTAACCGTAAGCTCCTCCCCCTCGCCTGTGGTTTATACACAATATATTTAATCACTTACACATTACTGAAACATGAATAAGTCTAGGATATTAACAGTGTGTGTGTGTGTAGGCCATGAGGAACACCTGATACCGTACACACTGGTGCAGCCCGTACAGGTGGAGTGTAAAAGGCCCATCATTTTCTCTCCGTCTGTTCTCTCTCATGGTCTCATTGAGAGATTACTACAGCCGGCTGATTCTGGACTGCACTTTGACACCTGTCCTCCAGGTAGACACACACACACACACACACACACACACACATATATATATATATATATACACATTAGAGTTAAAGCTCAGACAGCTGAGGTGTGTACAGGTGAAAAAACTGTGTGTGTGTGTGTGTGTGTGTGTGTGTGTGTGTGTGTGTGTGTGTGTGTGTGTGTGTGCGCCTTTTCAGAGCCGATACCAGTAAGTGAGCATAATGATAAGAGTGTGTTTCTCTTGGACCGAACACACACATCAGAGCACACATTTGGCATCAGACTGCAGAGCATCCAGGATGTCATAAAGCAGGTACGCTGAGAGGGGCATGTCTCTGATAGTACAGAAGGGCGTGTCTCAGAGGGAGAATGGTGGGTGTGGCTCTGAGGGATACAGAGGAGTATGTCTCTGAGTGACACGCAGGCAGTGTGTCTTTAAAGGAGAAAGATGGGTGTGTTTTTGCTGATACAGAGGGGTGTGTCGTGTGCAGGGGCATGAGGATGGAATGTGGGCATGTATATAATACAGAGGGGTGTGTCTCTGATGAAACACCTCACTAAAAGTCAACATTTTTAAATATTTGGACATGAAGCCACCCCCCACCCCCCAATGCACAATAAATACCCCTTTAAACAGACCTAATCTGTGTGTGTGTGTGTGTGTGTGTGTGTGTGTGTGTGTGTGTGTGTGTGTGTGTGTGTGTGTGTGTGTGTGTGCAGGATAAACACTGTTTGCTGCAGCTGAGTGTGAGCAGTGTTGAAGCGTTGCTGAAGCAGGGTGTGTATCCCATCATCATCCACATCAAACCCAAGGACAGGAAGGGCAAGAAGTTCCGGTGTGTCTCTCTCACACAGAGTTATATTTTCCTTCAAAATATTTATTATTAATACTTTGTCCCTTTGTCTCTGTGTTTTCTCTTTTACAACAATCTGTCGTGGGCTTTTTTCCTTTTGGACTTCTCTCTGTCTCTGACTCTCTGTGTGTGTGTGTGTGTGTGTGTGTGTGTGTGTGTGTGTGTGTGTGTGTGTCTGTGTGTGTGTGTGTTTGTGTACATACAGTAAGCTGCTGCCATGTGTAGAAGACAGTGATGTGATGGAGGTGATGCGGGTGGAGGAGCTGCAGTTAGAGACTCTGCCCCTGATCTTCATCACACTGCAGCCCAGTGACTGGAGCTGCACCGGCGACCTGATCCACACCGTCCGCCACACCATCCACACCCAGCAGGGGGCGCTCACCTGGGTCGAAATCGATAGGATATAATCGTCATAATCATTATCATTATCATCATAACAGATGAAGAACTGAAATAGTTTAAATAAAATATAAAAATAAAATACTTTACTGGGAACAAACTGTGAGAAACTAGCAAATACACACAACCATACCTACAGTCTATATTTGGTATGGTGATGCTTCTTGCGTTTCATCAGTGTGGACTTTATAAATAAATAGCTGTAGTCCTTAACATTTAATATTATTTTTTTATTAAACGCTTTTGGTTAAAGTTGAAAGATGACAGGACGCGACATTACATCCTGATTGCTTCAGGACAGATCCACTGTGGTGGAGGACAGAGGAACAAACAATGTAAAAGGACCTGCCACTGTCCAAATGCTTATGGACCTGACTGAGTGTATATATACACACTGTATGAAAGATGTTGAATTAATTGGAAACAGTTTGGAGTGTACAGCTCTATAATGTTACTGCTGTGAAGTGATGCTGACGTGAAGGGTTGATGATGGTGACCATCTGTTCTGACCGGCATCATCACTGGGCAGAGTCTAGAGTCTCAGTTTCAGGCTCTGCATGTTACTCATTAAGTCAAGTCAAGTCAATTTTATTTATATAGCGCTTTTAACAATTGACATTGTCGCAAAGCAGCTTTACACAATAAAAAGAAGTAAGTCTGTATGCAATGTGTATGAATCAAAATGATAAGATTGTCCCTGATGAGCAAGCCGAGGGCGACGGTGGCAAGGAAAAACTCCCTGGGATGGTAATAGGAAGAAACCTTGAGAGGAACCAGACTCAACAGGGAACCCATCCTCATCTGGGTGATAACGGATAGCAGGGATTGATCAACTTAATAATGTGTACTGGAAGTTCAGTGTAACAGGAGATGTGTTAAAATTAAAAGGAGTCCAGTTTGTTCCTGGAGGCTCAGGTAGACTGTAGGAGATTCCAGTCCTGAGCTATCGAACAACTGAAGTCACAGGTCCCCAGAGCATCAATCGATGATAGGACAGTCTTAATGGAAACCAGCCCCAGCCACCATACAAATCCAGGCAGACCACACGGGGCATCCATGCGACGAGATCTCCAACCAGAAGCAGGACTCCAGGACCAGTTAGACGGGTCCAGAGGGAAGAGGGGTCTGGATCACTGGTAACT
>JAAGKR010013114.1:0-14751 GCA_011419295.1 Clarias macrocephalus
TCTCTCTCTCCCTCTCTCTCTCTCTCTCTCTCGCTCTCTCCCTCTCTCTCTCTCTCTCTCGCTCTCTCTCTCTCTCTCTCTCTCTCTCTCTCTCTCAGCATCAAAGAGAAAACAAACACCAGGGTTTCATTTAACGCATTAAACACTGCACTACTAAAAGCAGTTCTAGGAGCTCACGATTAAATCCTTCATTATCTGACTCATGATCTCACGCATGTACTCGAGCCTGCTGTGGTTTGGTGCTGTTTAATGTGCTTTCGCATATGGAGCTCCTATCGGTGCTGTGCTTAAGGCAGGTCATAGTCACACTTAAGCATCTGAATGAACTCAAGTGTAGTTAATTTAAGCAATGTCACACAAAAGGGGGGGTGCCAAATATGGGTGAAGCCTGAGTACTGAAGATTATAATATTCCTGCTTTTCCACAAACACTATTTATTAACAATAGATTACTGTATGATTTGTTTCTTTATTTAACCAGTTATTTTGATCCTCCAACACATATGACTGGAAAAACTAACCAACCACGACTGGTTAAGCTGGGGAGTTTTAAATTCATCCTGGTACTATCGGGCCAAAAGGTGAGAAGAATAAACCATGGAGGAAGTGGACAGTCCTGGGAAACTCATTAGATTCACGTTATATTTCCATTTATTCCACTTTAGAATATCAGATAAAATCCTGTAGAATAAAATGCAAACCTAAAGTGCTCCTGTATGTACTGTAGGGTGTAGAATCACTTGTTCCACACACCAAGTAGAGCTCTTCATCATGGGATTTGTGTTAGAAGCTAGTTAGCTTTGTAGCTTACATTAGATGATTCGGAACAACTTGGAAGCAGTCGCTAAGGAGACGAATCGTTGTTTAAGATGACGTGATGTTATCAGATGTGTTTTCTTGCTGAAAGTGCTTTGTTGACTGGTTTTAAATGGAAGCTGCTCTTTCCTCAGTACTGCGGCCTGTACTGGTCTACTTTCCTACTTCCCATGCGGCGACCGACAGTTAATGTAATTTATGATTATTAGAACATCTATGATGTGGAGTGATACATATAGTATAGTTAAACATCTCCGTGCTGTTACCATCTATTATCACAACTCATGGAATTTGAGGAGATTTGAGGAGTGCATTGAGCCATGAGGAGCAAAATGAGCCAAAGACAGAGCTGGAGTGGTGCAGGAATCAATGTCTTAAAATCCATAATAAAATAATATTATATAATGATCT
The DNA here is from genome assembly GCA_011419295.1 of Clarias macrocephalus. Classification (NCBI taxonomy): domain Eukaryota; kingdom Metazoa; phylum Chordata; class Actinopteri; order Siluriformes; family Clariidae; genus Clarias; species Clarias macrocephalus. The sequence goes on from JAAGKR010013114.1 coordinate 1,227, forward strand.
AGTCATATTATCTTATGTAATTATCACGTTATATTTTGTGCTAATATTTTGTACTATAAAGGACTAATTTTGTCCCTGGTGTTTTGCTTAAGTAATATATTCGCTCTATAGAGTCATTTTTATAAGCACTTAAATAATATAAAGATGATATTTCTATCTAATTCTGCAAACAGGCCGGTAAGTATCACACTGTAATGACCTGAATCCAAAGGAAAAAAAAAAAGATGTCAGCATACATAGAGGTAGAGGAAGGTTTTGTGCTGTAAAGCTGGAGGTCGTCTTCATAAAACAGCCGCAGTAACTTAACAAGAGTCACCAAGCGACAATCATCACAGTGGCCCATGTGGGTGTTTTTTTTTTTTTTTATTAAATTTGAATACATTTTTAATAAAATGTAAACCTGTAAGGATTAAAAAAATATTGATCTTATGAACAAAGTTGTGTTTTGGTAATGGATTAATTATATCACAACTAGTTATATAGCATGTAAATAAGAGCAATCTGACAAAAGTGAAATGCACAAATTGCTCGTGTGTGTGTGTGTGTGTGTGTGTGTGTGTGTGTGTGTGTAATGGAGGGAAAAAAATATATTGGGCTATAATATACTGAATCCATGCTGTGCATTTCTATAAAACGCACTCATATAGAGTAAAGGAAAGAGAGCGTGAGTGCATGCGGTCTTTAATTTGCCAAATTAAACCATATAATATTTACTGAACTTATACAGTTGGAAACGTGTCAGGCTTTGCATAGTGAAAGCTAAAGTGTTGAACATGAGCGTTTAAGCTGTTTAAAGTCAGTTTCATATCTGGAACTATGTTGATTACTTCTCTGTTGCGTGTTTTCTATAGAGAGACAGAGAGAAACTTCGATATCTAATTAGCATTAAGGTGGTTATTTGCATTGCAGAGCAGATTTGGGTCCAGCCTGCAAAAAAAAAAAAAAAAGATTCATTCCCCCGCCAGCTGTCCTGCATCTGTCTACACACGCACTCACACGCACTCATACACATAGTGAAACGCACAGCGCCTGGGAATCATCACCGCCGCATACATCGAGAGCAGCTCACAGTTTACAGCTACGGATGAAGCCAAGCACTGGGTTTTGTTTAAGACTCGATGCAAAACCCATCCCCTTGTCAAACTCACATTTTTTTCGTTCACTTTGGATTAATATTTAGTGGTACTTTCTAACAGGGAGAAAGAAAAACATGTTAACAAGACGAATGATAAACAGCATATCCTATCCTAGACTTGTGTCTACAGCCATATCCGTTTGTTTTTTAATACAAAATCGCTTGGAATGATAATCGCAGTGAAGTGAAAGTAAGTACACCTTGACGGTGGTTGCCTTTCTCTTTTTCCATTGAAAGGACTGAATGTGCGTTTGCTCCAACTGCACTAGTTTGACAAGCAGACAGTATCTCGGTGATTATATGCTACAGCCAAAGTGTAAAAAGTCAGCGCCTCTGCATTGCTGCAACAGTGTACCTGGAAATCATCTTTCAATGGAACCGATCATGATCACGTTATCAAGTCCAGATGCTATCAACATGAACGTGTTTGAAAGAGACAGCAGGAATCTGACCCTTTGAAACCCAGCGTCCGACGGACTTTTGTCAAAATATTATAATGAAGCACATCTGGAAGGATTGTGCCAGGTGTGTTTTGCTCTCGTAAGTCATAACAGAGCTGTAAAGTTGTATGATGACAACAAGCATCACAGGTACATCAGTGACATCATGAGCCGGTATCCGCATTAAAAAATTGACATTCCTGCTTAGTGAGACCTGGATTTAGTCAAATTCAGACTTTAAAGCAGATCAGATTGTTTTTTTACAAGCTCTGGGACACTCCACGTCTCGGCTGCATAAACCGCGCTGCGTGCACAGAAAGAGATGCCAACTGCGATCGTCCGCTTTTTACAAGAGAAAGTAATAGACTTACAGTATTTGGCAGGGGTTTTTAGATGGGCTTTAAGCCCAGGAGAGACATCAAGGGGCCACGATGTCCGGCATCCAGCTCTGCTTAGAGCACACTGTCAGTTAATTATTCCTAGCTTTGTTATAGCGCAGCAATCACCAAACCTTTTAAAACTAGACGATATGTCTTTCACACAACTGAACAAGGGTAAGAAAGAGATCTTCAGTCCTCGCTAGGGTTCTAGATCTCAGCCTCAAGTCATTATGGTTGTGAGCGCAAGAAAACAGACCTGTTCACGAAACTTTCTGACAGATTTTGTTGAATTAATTCAGCGTATACATTATTTTTTTTTTTAGGAAAATTTCCCTCTTGAGAACGTCCCATCGGCTGGTATGAATCATAATCAGGATATGGCTAATTACATGAGATCTGGGTCCTATTAACTATTTTACAGTTGGATTTGGTTTCAAAGTGCACCCACACCCATATACCAGAACTGTGTTTTTATTCAGGGTCTTGTTTTCTACCCCTTTAATGTTCCACATCATGGTAATTTAACCAAACCCTGTTCCATGTGGAGTTATTCACGACATTGCCCCACCTCAGGGCTGATGACAACCGATCACTGACTTGATACAAACAGCGCTTGTGTTTTTTTGTTTTTTTTTCTTTGTAAACCAATAAGTTGTGAAACTGTTACATCACAACAAAGGTACGTGGTTGCTTTGAGTGCCATGTTCTCCATCTATTGCTGTAATATATTAGCCCTCTCTTTTACCTGTCCATCAAGAGGAACCAACCAGCATAGGAGCAGATATTATGTGCCCCACAACGGTTGTGTGTGTGTAGTATGAGTGTTGCCAAGAATTTCCAAATGGACACTTCAGGGCATATAGTTACATAGAGTTGCAGTTAAACGTATAGGTTTTAGGATACTCTAGTAATCTACCATCAACCCACCATGCCATATGAGTAATATGACTAGGTGAAGGAAATAAAATGCTTTTATAATGATGTAATCAATGTGCTAGTCTTTGGGAAAATCTGAACTAATGATTTGTCAATACTTAGACTGCATGTGAGTGACATCAGTGGTATCTCCAAAAAAAAAAAAAAAAAAAAAGATTTCTTCACAGTAAGACCTGGATTAAGTCAAATCCAAGCTTAAAAGCAGATCTGATTAGTTTTATGAGCTTTGGGACACTCCACGTCTCGGCTTTATAAACCAAGCCACGTGCACAGAAAGAGAAAAAGACACTTTCTGGGTTTTCTGCCCTGCATTGATTACAATCAAATCCTATTGCTGTGTACACTCACCAGCCACTTCATTAGGCACACCTGTTCAACTGCATTAACGCGAGTATCTAATCAGCCAGTCACATGGGAGCACTAATGGATTTAGTCATGTAGACATGGTCAAGATGATGTGCTGAAGTTTAAACCGAGCAGGGAACAGAGAAGTGATTTAAGTGACTTTCAACATAAAATCATTGACGGACTGGTCTGAGCATTTCCGAAACCGCTGATCTACCGGGATGTTCATGCACAACCATCACTAGGGTTTAAAAAGAGAAAATATCCAGTGAGCGGCAGTTCTCTGGGTGAAAATGCCTTGTCGATGCTAGCGGTCAGAGGAGAATGGCCAGACGGGTTTGCCATGCAATCAAGCTTAAATGTGATGCTGATCACTCTGTTGCAAAAAGAAATTGAGAATGACTTCCACAGCTTTTAGAAAAGAAGTTATGTGTCACAGGTTTCTCGACAGCTTTATGCAAGAGCTCTTTCTCCACACTCTCAAGAGAAGTGAAGCCTTTGTGATGCTCGATGCCCCGTGACCAGCAAGGAAAATCTCTTTAGTGGCCTCATAAAAGGCCGTAATTCATGGGCTGAACTTTGATGTGTTTGTAACATTGATTACAATCAAAACCTATTGCTGTATACACAGATTTGTCTGAAAGTAAAAGAAAGTTAATATAAAACAATACATAGACTATAGAATACATTTACTGTTGGGACTCTTTTGGTTTATTTTTGTTTTCAGTCAGTTTAGATCGTGTACTTTTGTATGTTTTAATTCACTAAGGTAATTTCAGTAAACTTATGTTTAATGTCAGTGATTAACTGATCTGCATGCTTATGCATGTGCTTTGGAAAGAATTTAACTTTTGTTTGTTAATCCATATAAGAAGATAAAGTGATCTAGGTGCTGTTGAAGAAATACGGCTGAGTGAGAAAGATTTGCGTTGGCTTTATTATGAGTTAAAGAGATGAAGTTCTCGCACAACTTTGCGAATTCAAATCCATCTAAATCAACAGTTCATTATGGAGTTACGGCTGAGATGATAAAACCAAAACAAAAATCACAATGTGTTACTTTCCACTCGTGCGTGACGACTTGCTTGCAGCGCTCTATTTCAGCTTGTGCCTCAGTATGAACACTGTGTCCAAAATTACACTTGGACCAGGATCTGAAATGCACACTGACACAGTTTATTGGGTCAGCGACTCAGTTCAGCAAACTCGAATTAGGATGAAAGAGAAGGAAGATTGATTGGTTTCCAAGTCGTGTGCTATTAGTCTCAGATCTTCACCTTTTTAAAGTACTTCCAGGTGACTGTGCAAATCGATTGGTCTCCTCTGTCCTTACATTCTGCAAAAAGTCTCTTTCCTTTGCTGTTATTCTAATTTACAGCACGTAAATTCCATACGCTACAATTTTACTATTTATTATTATAAACATGGGGCTAAAACCTAATATCTAGCAATAGCTTGATAATAAAGCATTTACTGTTTAACAACGTGGTTATGCCATGAGACCTCATAATAAAAATATTAGACACCTAAAGACAGACAAGCACATTTTATACCAGTTATCCTTGCTAATAATAATCATTAGACATTTATCTGCATGCTTTTTACTCGTCATTAACTTAATACCTGAAAGGTGGCCTGATTTGGACACATGAAGTTTAGATCTAAATACAATCAATGAAAAGTCAACAGTATAAAATCGTATTAAAGGTCAGAATGTAAAATTGGTGTAAAGAAATCAAGGTGCACAAATAAAATGTTGCTTAAAAATTGATGTCTCTGAGAAGCCATGGCAAAACATGTCATACTGTATGTACTCAATGCTACCTTGCAACCCTCTTCCTTAACACATATATCAGTTATAATTGTACTAATTTTCATGATTATATCAGTAACAAGACTCTGAAGCAATATTTTATACATTTGTATAAAATTCACTATTAACATTGGACCTAGCACTGCACCTTGTGGCACCTCAATGAAAAGTTCATATAGATGATGCTATTTTAATTCATTATGTCTTACAGTATGACTCAGCTTCATAATTTATCTATTTTTATTTTTTGTAACTTAAATCAGAAATTGGAAAATTTGGTTCTGTTTTTTACAGTACAGTGCAAATGTCTTGAGTCCCGCTAGTTTTTTCATATTACATTTGATTAAAGACATGGGGGAAAAGTTTTACTACAGTATGACAGGCTGAAAGGTGCCCAAATGGTTGTTTATGTAACCACCTCAGCAGGTTTTCCCTCTGCACCTGTTTCTCTTTGGTTCATACTGTACCTTAAGTTAGATGTTTTTATGCTTGAATGATTCATTGGTCACTGTGTGGCTTAACAAACAAAAAAAATATTTCTCTGAAACTGCTCAGGCACAGGGACTGGACTGAAAATGAAAACCAAAAGCTTGCCAAAAAAAGTTTTTAAGGAAGCCTGGAGAATAAGTCATCAACATTATAAATGATACAAAACGTCTGGCTCTTTTGAAAAAAATTTTTTTGAAGAAATGAGGAAAAATAAATGGTTTTGCATAGCAGTGTATATCCATGTTGTGAAGATCAATACTGACAGAATCTTCAGAAGTTCACTTTAACTGGACCCATATAAGCCATAGCTTGAGATTTTATCCTAAAGATTTATGACTAATTAGATAAATAATGTTATAGGAAAGAATCTTAAACAAAAAAAACATGTCTGTATATTCAATCCTTAATATAAAGTAATGATTGTCAACATTTTAACTGTGTGACTGATGTTTATGGTCCATTAGAGTTAATGTCTGGCACATATTACTCAGCTTTTCTCTCAACCTGAGCCAAACATACACGCATGCGGTTTACACAAAGGTCTGTTGTTTTGATCTTATAAAAGAAATTGACTTTTTTTTCATCAGCTAGTAATGAAACCTTTACATTTATAAGGTATTTATTTATTTATTTATTTATTTATTTATTGTACCACCTATAGATCTTTTGTCTATTGGGCTACATTTCACAATAAGTTTGCATCAAGCAGAAACTCTTTAACTGACATAATCAAGTTTGGACAGTTTTATACCATTCAGTGTCAACTCTAATATTTTAATTGCACCATAAGACGAACCCCTACATAGTAGACATGCACTGAGAATTCATGCAAATTTCAACCTGAGGTTTTACAAATTATGTAGGATTATAGTCTCTTTGTAAACTGTGACTCACCCCAGAACACACACAGTTTGAACTTCCAAGGCTTTAAATTTGCGTCAGCAAGACTGATGAGGTAAAGCAGAGTGCTCATTTTCCAAAAGCTAACACCACCACAATCGGATAAATCGTCCAGAAAGAGGTGCCAAATCTCAATGCGACCCTTTGCATAAACTCACTTTGGGCAAATTATTCATGTGTACCAGGTCTTGATATAAAACCAAAAGTCCCCACATGTTATTCTTCTTTCTTTTGTGGTTTGCAAAACGTGTATGAAATGCAGCACTTCTTGTACATGAACCAGGGAGTAGTAACCATTCTTCCTCTAAGGAGAATGGCTATTTTTTCTTGCAGTTCTTCCACACAAAGCTCATGGATACCAAAGTCAACCCTTACATCTGCCAGAGCAATGTCTCACTTTGTTGAACACACATTCAGTTGAGTTGAGAATCTGAAACGAGGGCCCCAAGCCAGTCTCGAGTGCTTCACCAAATAGCGGTTGCTCGGAAACCATGCAGAAACCCTGAGCTTAAACATTTGGTCAGTGCACCCTGTTGTTGTATGCCGCCTCCCTAATGAGTGTTTGCACCCCATCAAGCCTCCATTGTCCAGACCTCATTAGTCCAAGGCTTTTTTTGGGAACTCAGTGGGACCAGTTGCACCATGAAAAGCACAGTCAGAAGTCATCACGTTTAGACAGAGCTAAAGAGCAAGGTAATTAACATCCCGGCTGCTAATTGGTCTTGACCTTTGTGGCTTTTCTCCCTGACAAAATGAATGGCTATGAACTTAACCACCCAAGTAGACATTTAGAACTTGCACCATCTTGAGTCATGGTATGCTCAATGTGTCAAAGCTCATTCTTAAAGACTCAAGGCTCACAAGAGTGGAACCTATTCTACTTGACATTGCATCTCCTTCAGCTGCGTTTCTTTCCAGTTGAATAGCTAGAATCAATGCAGAAGTCAGATTCCAGAGTCCAACATCTTTCTCTACCAGAGCAAGGATTACGTCTTCTCTCAGCAGGAAGGGACCGCCAAAGAAAGCTGGTTGTAATTGAAAAAAGTGTGACAATTTATTGAGTCTGTGAATGCTTTCTCTGTTTTAAATTTAGCATAACAGACTAGCCAAAGCCTCATGGGAAGTGGTGTGTTTGCGTCCCAGCCACAATTGGGAATTCCAGCTATGAAATAATATTACTCCATTACTATAAAAACACAGCATGGAGAAATATCTGAGCAGTCAGTGATAGCAAATCAGTCAGCACACAGGTGCTTAGCAGACGTTGGGAGAAATATTTCCTTTACATTGACTACTAAGGAACTATTACTGACACAATAACAGATTTTTATTGTCTAGACAACAGCATGCAGACGTCAACACTACCACCATACCTCAACTGTGTGTGAAAGTGTTTTCCCAGACCTCTTGGACTGATGGTCTTAAGTCATGTAGAGTTACTGACCTGTTACAGCCAGTTTAGGGAAATTGTAGTGACATGATTTGGTGTGGCGGGAAATGGAATCACAATGCATCTGCATAGATCACAGCAGCAGATAAGATTGTTGAATTGTTATTCCTCCAAGTTGAAGTATTTCTGAATTCCCAAATGCTTGAGCAGGTGTCCAACAAGAAGCCTCTCATCCTTAACCTTACAGAGACCCTTCCAGCCAAAATGTTGTCTCTATAGCCAATTACAGACTAGGATGTGGTCAGCATTAAAGCCAGACATTGTCTACTGCAAACACTGCAACAGAATCTCACATTATGTCCACCTTAAACACTAGTAGGACATTGCCTGAGTTTATAATTAAGCAGTAGATCTAAAAAAAAAAAAACTGTGGGCTTTGTTTGTTTAAATGGTGGATAAACGTTGGTCAGGAAAAGGAAGGAGGTTTTGGTCCAAATAGACGGTCATGAACGTTCAATTTAAATTCCGGTTGTTTTGAACATTTTCACAAAGCAGGTTTACAGAAATCCAGATGTAAAAGTAGGTCTTTCATGACCAAGCCAGAGGTGGTGTGGTGAGGAAAAACGCCTGTGAAACAATAACTTGAGTGGAACCAGACTCAAAAACAAAACCCCTTAATTGGAAAATAAATCACAATCATTCTTTACACAGAGTTAGTCAGTAAGTACTGAGTGTTGTGTACAGTATAGTAAGTTCATCACTATTACAAGCATAAGGTGATCTTACAACAGTAGGTCTGAACAAGTCAACAGTATGCATGTCAGATTATCCAATAAGAAAAAAAAAAACTTTGACGTGAAGGTCCCTGTTTCAAGTCATTATTTAGATTGTTACAGGTATTCAGAGTTGAGTTAGGTAAAATGCCCACCACTTTAATCAAATAAAAGATGAATATGTGACATAAAAGCAAGATACAGTTTTAAAATAACTAATGACTAATTCCCAAAACATTTATCAATGTAATATATTGTTACTACTTCAAACCTAAGAGCCACTGGTGCTAATATTGTCCAAGTGGTTCAAGTGTTAATGTTGTTGCAGTTAAAGTTAAGATAGGTCTGGTCTGGATACCTTTGGTGTACAAATTTAGCTTTAGATTCTCACTATATGCATGTAACTGGATGCTAAATATAACCGAAGTACATACAATCAAGCTTCGTTACATGAGCTTAGCTTTTTCTTGGTGCTGCTTTTTTCCACTGTTCAACTTTCTCTTATTTGATCTTAACTGTATCAAATGGCAGTGTGACATTTGGCTAGATGGTAGACCCTTTGTTTAGGTCAATGCAGTTTGGAGTTGCTAGGCCAACCCTGCATCATCTATGTCCAGCTGCCAGGAACAAAAAATCACCCAAGCACCCTCCCGAGAAAGTAAGAAACCAAAGCCAGAGCTTAAAACTAATTCAGTATAGCAGTCTGACAATCCTTTGTTGGCCAAGCTCAAATTATACCAGTTTTTGGCCAAAATATCCCGTACCTTGTGGTCAATATTTTGACACGTTGATCTAACACACATTGATGAAGCCAGTGAAAACTGCTCAATGAGTGTGAATCCAAATGACATCAGACTTTAGTTTGGTTTTTATTATTCCAGCTGTTCAGTTGGTGGGAGCTCTGCTCTAGAATGAGCAGACCTGAAATAAAGCTTAGTGTTGAATGTTTGTGAGGTTGAATTGGAATAACAAGTTAAAGGTTGGTCATCAAAAGGAACCACAGGAAGTCAAGTGCAATATATTGCATAATAACATAAAACATTGCTGTTGAATTCTCCATTCTGATTGGTCAGAAAGTGTTAACTGGATTTTCTACACCAGCAGCTAAAATAACAGTGCAGCTGCGTAACCACGGATTTACTGTATACTAAGGTGCTTATTCTACTTAGCTGTTGCTGTTCCAATAACGGTTTACATAGGAATTTACACTAAACGTATAGTGGAAGCCCCAGAGTTTACAGATAATTGTTTACATGCTGACATTTTCTATGTATACACAGTGTTTCATTCCTTATATACTGTACTTGAGTTGTGGAATGTTAGATTCATAGACAGAAGTTCTGTAGAATGTCTATGCTTAAAAACATGCTTAAAAAAAGGTCTCTTTTATTTACGTGAGTACATTTCAACCATGTTTTTTGTTAGAAAAAGGGATCAGACTTCCATCTTTATAATGCCATTCTACAGTTAGCATGCGAGCAGGCAGTAATGTGTGTTCACATGGATGTGTACAGAATGCTTCATCCACCATCTGCCTGACTGAATAGCACACTAAATAACACGGTCAGTGAAAGTACTGTAGCATGTGTGTGTGTGTGTGTGTGTGTGTGTGTGTGTGTGTGTGTGTGTGTGTGTGTGTGTGTGTGTGTGTGTGTGCTGTTTATTGCTGTTGTTTAAAAGGACCATAATCATAACCCAGACAATAACAGTGCAGCTGTGAGGATTTCCAGTTGTGTAATACTCTACACCTGTTGTGTCTGTGATGGTAAAAACAAATATCGTGTATTTTTTATAGTGTATTAAAAAATTTTGCAATGGTTTGACAGTTAGCTGAGGATTATGAACTAATTATATTCTATTAAAAAATGCATAATTTCTTTTCTCATACTTAGGAACTGGTCTAATATGGAGCTAAATCGGTGGTATATTATTATGCAATGAATCGATATTCCTGCTGAAATGTAGGATTGAGAAGCTGTATTAATAACTTTTATAGAACATCTTGTGATGTATTTGACCTAAATGCCGCACTGGCTTTCACTTGACTAGCTTGTTTTTATGCATTATACATATACATTTTAATTGCATGTTGTGCATTTCAACCATTTTAGTCAATGTTTTAGAGTCTAAAAAACCTGCTCAGGGATTAAAGGATGATCCTGTAATCAAGTGATTTTTTGCAAATATAGATATTTGAAGGAGACTTGACATGTAACATTAAAGGTGCTAGGTTCTGCTTTTCTGAGCATTTGAAATGGATGATTTTGGTCTTGAGGAATAAGTTGAGGAGTGAGATTTCTAAAGATTGAACTCTTACCATGGAACCTCGGTTGGGTATATTGAGACATTTATTCAAAATGTCTTAGAATTGGGGGAATGGTTTGAAATCCCATTGGCCTGGTGATAACAATAGCTTTTATTAATATCATCCCAATCAACACTCCATCACCCCCAACCCCATCATCAACACCACCACCGGCACATCAACATTACATCAGCCCCATCATCACTACCACCACCAAGCCATGGGATTTCATTAATATCACCATTACCTCCACCACCACCACCTTACTTTCACCACCTTGCCCACCATCACTAGCACCACCACCACCACTCCCATTGTTACCCAATCACCATCACCACCACCATTATCATGACCAAGACCAACACCCCATCACTACCACTACCACCACCATTCCATCATCACCACTATCATCATCACTACAGTGACCACCCCATCAGCATCATCCTTACCATCACCACATCATCAACACAATTACCATTATCACCACCATCATCATTCCAATCACTTTCCTGTCCCCATCATCACCCCATCACCACACCAGCATCACCACACCACCCATTCTTCTCCTACGTGTCCTCAAATAAGTATTTCCAAGTTCCACCAGCCTGTTATCAAAAAGGATGTTGTACCTAGACACAACTTGTAATCCCATCAACTTGTAATTCCATCAAGTGACTCATCTCACCAATAACAGGATCTTTCCCTGCCCTAGAAAACTAGGATGTTGGAAACCAAGTGGATGTACAAGTATCAACTGGCCTGCATGTCATTACGCCACCCACAGCCTGGGCGAGCATGGCATTGCTCATGTAAACGTCAGAGTAAGTGTCTGAGCCGTACACTGTCCTGAGACTAAGCAGCAGTGACTTTGGCTCATGGTTACAGTAGGAACTGGCTGCAGGTCAGAGAAACAAAAACAGATGAAGCGAGAGAGAGAACGGGGATGACGAATGGAGAATGATGTTTGTAATGGCTTCCTCAGGTGTCACACCATCAGTAAATCAGCTTCCCTGCAGGTCTCTGCCATTCCTAACAAAACCCAGATGAACAGTGGATTAGGCATAAGGGAAATTATTAAAAGGGTTTTGTTTTATTTCGGTTATAATGATGACATATGCATACATAAGAAAGTTGGATCAGTCAGCCTCAGGGCTCAGAGACGTCTGGAAGGGTTCATGGAGTGAGTGTGTCATCCTGAAACACACACAGATGTGGCAGTGTAAGGTTTCTAATCTCATTGTAAAGACTTGTGCCTATACTAGCTGTCAATCATGTGCTAGGCTTATTAATAATCATTTACATACAAGCACAAACGATTTACAAACGAGTATAAAGACACTTCCATGATTTAGTCGTGTGCATTTTATTCTTTGCTGACACACTAGATACTGACTTGTAGTTTGTCGCCTGTGGAAATTCGACTGAGTTATGTTGTTTAGCTAGCATGTGGTTTTTATAACCCTCTCTGAAGCATATGAGAGATTTGAGATGAGAATGTAATAAACATTTAGTATTTTTGGTCTTTTTTTCCGTGCACGTTTCTGCCAACAACATTTAATGAGGGAATAGTAGAACAGCCTATTAAATATCATTTTGGATATCAGGTGTGGGGTTAAAGCTCACACCGTCTCACAGGAACCGGACTCAAAATCCATCCGAGACTGAAGTGGGTCAAGATGACACGTTCTAGCCTTCCAGAGTGAGATGACCATCGGCTGACAGCTGAGGCTCGCATGAGAAACGTGATTTCTGCGCCTGCATGATGACTCTCCTGTGGCTAAAAGATGTACGTTTCAGCTGTGAAGATGGTACAGCTGCTCATGTGTAAACACTGGACACCTCCTGCTGATAGCTCAGCTGTTTCCCATAGTGTATTCATTCACTTGGTTTTCCATTCATAAAAAAAAAAAACAGACTGTTATGTAGCTCTAGAGGCACCAGGGACTTCATTAATATTTTGAGACAAAAAAATGTCAAATTGAGCCAATACTGACTTATTTTGTAAAGTTTGTCCAAACTCATCATTTATTCCTGACATTTTGTATGTGTGTTTGTTTTTAAGCTTCAGTGCTTGGACCACTAAAATTCCACCAGTGGGGTTTCCACCACTGTAACAGTTTTCTTTTTTTTAAATCACAAACCCTCAGGCCTCACAGACTTTTAAATGGATGATCTCCTGGGCCTTCTGTAAGAGCCATGTGTCTAGAAGAAACAAAAGCACAAAACCATCAGAAGTATGGTAATAATAACATGACCAAAAGTTTGGACACCCCTTCTCATTCAGCGAGTTTTCTTTCTTGTGTTCTTTATTGTGTTCTTTAGCCTAAACGCGTCTCTTCTGCTTGTTGCCTGTCCTTAGCAGTGGTTTCCTAGCAGATCTTCTACCATGAAGGCCTGATTCACACAGTCTCCTCTTAACAGTTGTTCTAGAGACGTGTCTGCTGCTAGAACTCTGTGTGCCATTGACCTGCTCTCTGATCTGAGCTGCTGTTAACCTGCGATTTCTGAGGCTGGTGACTCGGATGAACTTATCCTCCGCAGCAGAGGCGACTCTCGGTCTTCCTTTCCTGGGCCGGTCCGCATGTGAGCCAGTTTCTTTGTAGCGCTTGATGGTTTTTG
>JAAGKR010013115.1:2500-14749 GCA_011419295.1 Clarias macrocephalus
TTTAGATAGCTTTGAATTAAAAATTAAATGGCACTACATGAATACTATCTTCTCCAAAACATACTATAGGAACAATTGAATAAACTTATGAATAGTCCCTGAACCCCAAAGTGCACCATGACTCCAATTAAACTATAGGTGAAATATTGAACATGGAGTAAACATACATTTTACATTAATTCTAAGTGTTAACAGAAGCCGTTTATTGTAATCCATCCTAAAGAGATTAATCAGCAGTGTAGCTTATTGGAATCTATTATTTAAATATCAGATATCATTATACAGCACTATACATTTCTTCTTCTATAATTTTATTTTAGAGAACATGATCTAGCCGGCACGGTGGTGTAGCGGTCAGCACTGTCGCCTTGCACCTCCAGGGTCCGGGTTCGATTCCCGTCTCTGTGCGCATGGAGTTTGCATGTTCTCCCCTCAGTGCTTGGTGGGTTTCCTCTGGGTTCTCCGGTTTCCTCCCACAGTCCAAAGACATGTAGGTTAGATTAATTGACATTCCCAATTTGCCCGTAGTGTATGTGTGTGTCTGTGGCCTGCGATGGATTGGCACCCTGTCCAGGGTGTACCAAAGGGTATAGATGAGTGAGTGAGATAAAGATACAGGGAACGTCCAGCAGACGCTGATGAGATTAACCAGCAATGTGTGTTAATTTATTTAAACATTAATCAATTTAATTTCATTTATTTACATTTACACATTAAATATAGTTTCATCTATAATCAGCGTTTATTCACTTAGATGATGAGTATTTTTAGTATTTAGTCTATTCTGTCTTTTCTTAGTCATTCCCAAAGAAACATGGGCATTTCCCACATGTGTACCATGTCTGTTTTTGTGGCTGTGGCTCTACATGATGCTATGGCAACAACATCCTCTGTCCACTAGAGGGGGCTGATCCTTTCTACACAAACATCCATATTAAAGCACATGGGCACCTAGAAGAAGACGCCGCCCCACTCACACACAGTTGTGCAGGATAGAGGGAGGGAACAAGGGTGCGGTGGTGATGATTCATATTCATCTAAGTTGCCAAGTGACAGGAGGAGTTGTTTTCAAACTTCAGGGCAATAATGAGAGCCTGGTGTTCTCTCTCTCTCTCTCTCTCTCTCTCTCTCTCTCTCTCTCTGCGTGTGTGTGTGTGTGTGTGTGTGTGTGTGTGTGTGTGTGTGTGTGTGTGTGTGTGAAAAACATTTCATTCAAAACGGCCCGGAGGAGAAAAAAGTGATGTTTGCTGTAACTGAGCGTATGCAGAGCTGTAACCATGGGGACGCCTGGAATGTAAACAGCACATGATGTCACTTCCTGCCCTTTTTCCTGTCATCACTTTCAAATGAATTAATTTGAATAACAGCAATTGCTGTTAAATCGCAGTACTGACTGCGACTGTTCGACTGGTTCTGTAACTTATTACTATTGTTTGGGAGTTTAGTAAGCTGATTATAACCAGCCACGATCTCTCTGTCTCTCTCCCTCTCTCTCACACACACACACATACCTACACACACACATACCTACATGGTATAGAATATTAATATACGCTATTAACACACATTTTGGCACTGTTTGGTAAACAGTTTATATACTGAAATACGTGTATATATTCTTTACGTTGTGCATTTGTGGTAATTATTTCTGCAGCTTTTTAATTGTCTGTGTCTGTGTGTCTGTGTGTCTGTGTGTGTGTGTGTGGGGGGGGGGGGGGTGATGGGTGTAGGCTGGGAGTCGCTGATGAAGAGCTGTGTGCAATCTTGTCTGACAGGATTCTAAATTCCTATGCTCCATCATCATCAGGGTGTGTGCTGCTGCAGGAAAGTCTGTGTGTGTGTGTGTGTGTGTGTGTGTGTGTGTGTGTGTGTGTGTGTGTGTGTAATAATCCTCTTGATGAACAATACCCAGACACACAGCATGTTGCTCTAATATTAACACCAGGTTATATTGCGTGATGACTGGTTTGTGATTGAGTCTCTGAGTGTTAAGACTCACAGAGCGGCATTGTGGGTAATTGAGGCCTGCAGGAGCTTACATGGAAGTGGACGTGCACACGCTCAAACCCACCTCTGACCTTGAGTGACACCAAACATCCTGAGCAGGAAAGTGTTTGGGGGTGGGTGATGTGTGTGTGTGTGTGTGTGTGTGTGTGTGTGTGTGTGTGTGTGAGGAAGGAGGGGGGGTAGGGGGGAGGTACACTCCGGGATTTACACTTGAGACGTGACTCAAACCGGATTAGGTTCAGGATGGGTTACTACAAGAGGTGTGGTTCATCAACACACCTACAGTCGGCTCTGTGATGACACAAATCTTACAGAAATTATACTAAATAAATACTACATCACTGCTCATGAATACAGTAGGAAATAATACAGAAAAAAGTTACAAATACAACAGAGCAACGTTACAAAAAATACTACATACAGAAATATTTAAAAACTACTTCAGAATTTCAGCAAAATATTACAAATAACTTACAAAAGAACTAAACAAATATTGTATTAAAGCTAAAAATGCTACATGAATACTTCAAAATTTATATGAAGATAAAGAAAAATCTATACAGTTACTAAAAATAATAATAATAAAAAAACAAACAGAATTTAGCAAAAGTGATTTTTTTCCATAGGTACAATATAAATACTACAACAATACTACTGAAGCAGTAAAAGGGTCATCCTACAGGAACGCTGGAATTTGGGTGATAAAAATCTCTTGTAATATACAGTATTTCTTCTTTCACACCTAGAACTTCTCTAAAAGCAATAACTTACGTTTAAACTTTATGAATCCACAAACAGCTTAATGCATTTTCCCCTACATTCAACAATGATGGTAACACCATTGAAAACTTAGTGAAAAAGATAGTAACTCTTTACAAAATGGCTTCCATGTGTAAGACCTCATGGTTTTCAATTATGTCCAAATCAATTATTTATTAGATGTAATGAGTTATTACGTCCAATTACACAAAATATTTTTTAACTTAAGGGTCGCAGAGAATTGGTAAATAAGTGATGCCTTTCTAAACAAATGACGAGAGACGTCTAATATACTGTAGCTTTTGCATCTGACACATGAACAATTAAAATTTTTCAAATATATTTTAAAATAATACTCTTTTAGTGTAACAGTAACAATGACGGTTTTGGGTGACTGATATTTATGTTATATTATTAACTATAATCAATTATTGTTTGTTATTGTGAATCATATTTTTTTTATGAAAAAAAGAAAAATTGGATGAAAAGTGAAAAGTACATGGTCCCACTTCCATGTATGATTATAATGATAAGACACTTCTTTGAACTTGGGCTTCAAAATTTTATTTTATTTACAATTGAATACAGTGGAACCTTGGATTACGAGCATAATTAGTTCTGGAAGTGGGCTCGTATTCCAAAATACTCGTAAATCAAATCAGATTTTCCCATAAGAAATAATGAAAACTCTAATTATTTGTTCCACAGCCCAAAAAAATAAATACATAAAAATAATTAATACAATCTATAAAGTGAAAATAAAACAGATTAACCTGCACTTTACCTTAAAAAAAATTTAAAATAAATCACAACAGATAAGTGTTTTGGTCGTTAAATAATTTGTCGGTGTCAAATCACTCACGTGCGCACACACAGGAGACGCTGAAACAGAGAGAGAGATGTTGATTATACCAGTAAGAGACAAGCACTAAGACCGAACAGGGGAGATGATTACCCACAATTCCGCAGCGCAAAAGTGACGCTCACTGTCAAAATAAGAGGCCCATGCGTGATACATGATACTCAGCACTCTGCACTTTTTTTTAAAAATAAAAATGTATTAAAAATCTTTGCTCATCTTGCGGAACACTTATAAACCACGTTACTCGCAATCCAAGGTTCCCCTGTATTGAACATTAAAGTAAGAAAGTGTATTTAATGTTTAACTGTACATACTATATTTTCTGAACATATACAAGTAATATGCCTGTTATGTATTTCAACATCAGTCAAACTAACTGACACCATTTTCACCATTTTGTAGAATGAAAAACAAATGCTACAAAAAAAGCACTTCAAAAGTACTACAAAAAAACTAAAATACTTAAAAATACTTTAGAACTACTACATACTTAACAGAAACACAACTCAACTGCTCCAAAATACTACAATTGTTTTATTGAAACAATAAAAATGCTACATAACCACTGCAAAATACCTCAAACATACCACCTAAATACATCCTACATACCTGCTATGTTACAGGTTTTCCTGCACCAAACACCAACAGTGTAGCTTGTCACCTGGCTCAGGACACAATGTAAGTAATCGGGGCCAAATTTTACAAAAATGATTCCCAAACTTCAGGTGAGACTCATATGAAGCTTCTGCAGTTCCCTGGAGCTAATAAAGTTGATATCCTTAAAAGTTATTGTGTGTTTAGTACAAATGTAACTATTTTTTCTGCCTGGAACTAGTCACATGTTTCCTCAGTTCTTGTTCCTGATTAGCCATACAGTATGGCTAGTTCCAACATATTGTTAAATTTGTATTAAATATACCTTAACTGAAATATATCAACTTGATTTAGCTCAGTGGGACTGCAAAAGCGTCATATGAGTCTCAGTTGAACTCATTTTTGTATGGAACGAGGGATGTGGAATTTGACCTTTGTTACTTGAATTGTACTTAATGTAATTAATGTTGTACTCAATGTAATATCTATGAGTAATGAAATCAATCAGAGGTGGCCAACTCTCTAAAGAAGAAAATCACCAAGAAAAGAAGAAGATCACTTAAAACTGACAAATAAACGGTGGCAACAACACAAGGTCAAGATTTCACACAGGCTTCTTCAGTCTCCAAACTGAAACCCTACAGCAAACTTTCAGTTGAAAAAATCAGTTTGCAAGAGGATCCTCAAGAATCTCAACAAGGTGGAAATGTTCTGCACGGACGAGCTGATATTTTTTTCTGCATTATTATGAAAATTTGTGTTACTGTAGGAAATCTTTAAAGCTTTAAACAATAGGACCGTAAGGCGTTTTGCTGAAGACCGGTTCATCATTCAGTGCTTATGTGCTTCCATTTTACATGTTAATTTGGGTAATTTTCATGAATTTACATGAATTATGGAGTTGATTGTAAATCCTTAAATACCTACAGAAATACTGCAAAAAGACAGAGATAGGAAGCTACATTACACTGACAGACAGACGTAAAGATAACCCTCTCCAAAGGATGGATCCATCTTTTTTATATCTCTTAAAATCTATCTATCTAAATTAGAACGTACCTGTATATCATGTAGAACCAGTCGATCACTGATGAGAGAGAGAGAGGGGGGGGGGGGGGGAGTCACTGAATCACTACAGAGTAGAGGTTCCTTACAAGTTTTAGCAAGTAGGATAGACAAACCACACACACACACACACACACACACACACACACACACACACACACACACACACACACACACACACACATGCACATACTAACAGAGAGGGAAGTAATGATGCAAAGGGAGGAGACTAAATGGGTTTGGTCACTTTTTTTTCCTGCACACACTCACATGAACATTGTGAACTTGGAAAGTTAAGTGTGTAACGGGTGAAGACCACAGAGGGAGAAGAATAAACACAGAGACACACACATTTAGAGCTCAACTTCAAGGTAAGAAAACTCACATACACACACAACTTATTTATTTACTCTGCATGTGTAAAGCAACAGTAAGTAGTTCAGTATATATATGTGTGTGTGTGTGTGTGTGTGTGTGTGTGTGTGTGTGCGTGTGTGTGTGAGTGCGTGTGAGTGAGTAGTCATGTGGGTGTGTGTTTAGAAGCTTCTAGGCAGGAGACTGAAAGAATTTGTGACTTTCCACAAACATTTTTACATTTTCTTTACTGCACTTGTGGGAATGTGAAATTAAAAATGAAAAAAAGTCCAGAGATTCTCACACACACACACACACACACACACACACACACACACACACACACACACACACACACACACACACACACAGACACTTTCTCACGCCTGTACAGTATGTAATGCTAGGTGTGTCTCTGTAATGAAGCGGTCTGGTTCAGCGAGCTCGGATCCTGTCAGTTATGGTTTAGAGTTTCTCTGCATGCGTTTACTGACTCACACATCAAGCAGAAGAATGTGACTAATGCAGAACACAGTGATGGGCTTCGGTTTATCCCCTTGTGTGGAACCGCTCAGCATATATAGACTAATTAACAGACAAATATATATATATGTGTGTGTGTGTGTGTGTGTGTGTGGGGGGGGGGGGGTTGTCTGTGAACATGTGACCATTTTAGCCTAGCTGGAACAGTTTATAAAGGTTCATGTTCTCTCGTACAGTGATGGGATTTGAACTCACAACTTGATGGTCACTAACTTGGAACCCTGATCACTGACTAAGCCAGCAGGGTGTCTCAAAAATGTACAGAAGCCTTTTGATTGGAAATCTACAGTTGTAATTAAGGGCTTTTCAGTTGTTAACATAATTTTGTATTTTCTGTAAAGTGCGTTGCCATGGAGACTTGCATGATCATTTTTTTAAAAATTACTGTTAGTCAGATATGAATCTGACCCTCTCTGGTGGAGCTGAGAGTGGAGTTCTGAAATCTGATTGGCCCAGAGCTAGGTTTGTAAAACTGCATGTTGTGGTTTAGAGGTTGTGCCTAGGCAGAGAATTATTAGACTAATTAACAGACGAATTTTCACTTCAATTTTCAATTCAATTTATTTGTATAGCGCTTTTAACAATGTTCATTGTCACAAAGCAGCTTCACGCATTTAAAAAAAATATCACAACCGCATCAATTGCTGTTCCCCGAATAACCGAAAAAAGGTGCGTCTGTTCCATGGTTCTAACATCACTATGCTCATAGGCGCACGCGGTCCCCACTAGTACATTTATACAAGAATGTCTGTGAGTTGGGGGAGGGCATACAGTGTGTGTGTGTGTGTGTGTGTGTGTGTGTGTGTGTGTGTGTGTGTGTGTGTGTGAGATCCTTTTCGATTCAACATGCTCGAACACCTTCAGGTCTGTTTGGTTAAGGTCTTTCAGGTGAGACAGCTGAACTTTTAAAAAAATCAGATGATGGGTGGAACAAACTGCTTTGTGTGTGTGTGTGTGTGTGTGTGTGTACAGTATGTGTGTGTGTCTTCAAAACTCCACTTTGTCCTTGGTTCTAAACGCTTGAGAGTGTGTGAGAGAGAGATGGTGAAAGAGTGCTGTGTTTGTGGATGAGTTGTAACATGTCAGAAGCTTTGCACCAAAGTGCCACTCCCTAAAAATAACTGCACGAAATACCCCCTCACACACACACACACACACACACACACACACACACACACACACACACACACACACACACACACACAACTGCTTTTTGTGCTAATAATGCAGTGTTATTAACCTCTCTCTCTCTCTCTCTCTCTCTCTCTCTCTCTCTCTCTCTCTCTTTCAGGCATCATGTTGATCCTACTCGCTGGCATTTTCCTCCTGCACATTGCTACAGTCGTCCTCCTGCTCGCTGCCACCATCGAGAATGTGAGTTGCATTAAAAATTACGCATGTGGAATGTAAACTCCTGTGTCAGCAAAAAATGACAAAAATGACAGAAATGTCTCTGTCTCTCCTGCATTTGTACACCTCGCCTCATTATCAACAGAAGGCTAAAGGAGTGGACGTCTGTACAGCAGACACATGCCAGTTATGCCAGGCCTTTATATTGTTTTGTTAAATTAAACCGGACAAAGAAAAGAAGATCAATAGTATATGTGTTCCATTTTTATAAAACTCGTTTAGGAAGATGGTAGCATTAGTGCTGGATTTGTCCAAATAACACTGGTGACTTCACATTTGACACTCGACAACTTAGCCAGTGTGATGAAATATTTGTTTACTGACAGAGTGTGTGGAAGTTTACAGCTCTGTGAATTTAATCACATTATTTAAAGAGTTTGATGAATTCACAAGACACATGATCAATGAAATCTTTACACCACGGACACATCTCTTTGAATAGAGGGAATTATGATGGGTCCTAAAACAGAACCTTGAGGAACACCATACTAAAACCTCCTCTTATAGACCTTCTATCCACAGCACAGTTCTGTCAGTTTGTTGGTATTATAGTTGTTTTAATACTGTAATAGCAATTATAAATGCTATAAACACGACCTATTCCATAGTTGTTCTTACTTACTTTCACTCACCTGAGTCCTCTTGGTGTTGTATTTGTTACTTTAATAAGTAATCAAATAAATACTGGTTTCAAACTCAGATTATAATTTTTTTCTAAACAATTACCAGGATAAACAGTGCTGCAGTAAACAGGGCTGCAAATTTCACACATTTGTCTAAAGCAAATCATTGTACATCTTTACAATCAATGATCGATTAGTCATTAGTAATTAATCATAACACACATTACACACGAGTTTTACTTTAGTTTAATCAATGTAATAAATTAAAGAAGCCTGAGAAGGTTTAAACAAATAGAAAAATAGATGTATAATTATGTTATATAATAATATAAAAATAGATCATCTCCCTGTTAGGCTGCTAAAATATACTGCAAGTGCTCCCTCTTGTTGTGTACAAGATAATAGACTTGTGAGCTATGGAGAAATAGAAGACAAAACTAATTTCTGCAGTTCATTTAACTCTAATCAGTTAAATTATTTACAATGATTGTGAAAAAATATTATATATATAATTTTTTAATGTTTTTTTTATTTTATTTTAGAATTGATGTTTTATTCCTCATACCTCTTGACACCTGATGGACCGTTTGCTCTTTCATCTGAATCAGTCCACTTGTGCATTGCTAATGGCACTGCATTATTTTAGTTCAATTAGCAGCCGTACAAATTAGCACAGTAGCTAATGCTATTTGTTTAGTGAAATGTTATGGCTCTGTCCTGGCTGTGAAGAAAACTGAGTGTGCAGATGTTAGATCTGGTCACCTCAGCAACATTGTTTTAGCCAACGTTCTTTCAATTTATACTGCTTATACTAATTAGAATGAATCCCCCCCCCCTCCTTCTCTCTCCCCCTCCTCCCCCCCCCTCTCTCTCTCTAGGCCTGGTGGACTACTGGCTTTATATCCACTGATATTTGGGGTCGCTGGATTTGGAACAATTCTCAATGGAACTATACAGAACTTCCAAGCTCCTATCCACAAAGTATACACACATTCACACACAGACACAAATTAAACAAACAAACAAATAAATAAAGTGAGCGACGGAAGTGTGTGTAACTCTGGTGCTACTCAAGGATAATTATTTTTTGCTAAAATAGATACACTATCATTATTGATGTTTTTCTCATGTTTTTGCTGTGACTTAACATACAGTATTTCTTCTTGTGTGTGTGTGTGTGTACAGGTTACCTCCAGGCAGTGCAGGCATCCTCTGTATTAGCCTGTGTGTTCTCGGGTATTGGTTTGTTCGTGTTCCTCGCTCAGCTCTTCACACTGCCCAAAGGAAAACGATTCATCTTGTCTGGAGCGTTCCAGCTGCTGGCCTGTATGGACATGAACACACACACACACACACACACACACACACACACACACACACACACACACACACACCCCTGCAGTTGTTCTCATTACTTACCTGACTGATCTCAAGCCACACCCACACATTGGTAAATGTTTGAAGGGGCACTGAAGAGCAGGAAAGCGCCACTGTTTATTTTTATTTGGCCCCGCCCCTCTGTCAGGAGCTTCAGATTAGGGGTTTGAACAGGACACGACAGATGGCAATGATCCACATCACTAGAATTTCAGGTGGATCAAGTCTGTGTCCTAGTTTCTATAACCTACATCTCCCTCTAGTGGGGAACTGCAGGGTAAAGTAAAATGTAAAAAGTTTATTTAATTAAAAATTAAAAATTTTATTCAAAATTAATTCAAAGAATATGTAGAATTTAAACGAACCTTTACAAACAGACCTTTGACAGGGGCAACCAAGGTTCTGTTAAAAGGTTCTAGATTTCCATTTTGCACAATAGGAACTCTCCTAAATTTCATATTTTCACTTGTCCATTTTAAAAATGAATCCTTTAAGCGTTCAGGGGATAGATACGACTTCTAGTTTTCTAAATTAAATATGGAAAAAGAGTTTTATAAAAAAAAAAATATATATAGATAGATAGATATAGAAATTTGTCTGATAAGAGTTCCCCCAGAAAGACATCCAATGGACTCTTAAGAGTTCCACGGCTGGAAAAAGTTGTCCCAGGGGAGACTTGAGGATCGTTGAAGAGTTCTAGCTTTGTTCTAAATGCTGAAACACACTGTCCTCTGGTGCTGAGGGTAGAAGACAACCATCAAAACAAACAACAATAACACCATAACGCCAATAATAATAATAATAATAATAATAATAATAATAATAATAATAATCGATTTTATTTCTCTTTTTATCTCTCTAACTCTCAGGTCTGTGTATTATGATCGCTGCCTCTATCTACACTGATATTTTCCACAAGGACGAGAATGGATGGTACGGGCCGAGTTTCATCATCGCCTGGCTCGCCTTTGCTCTCACCTTCATCTCCTGCATCATCTACTTTGTCCTGCGCAAGAAAACAACCTGAGGAGCTCACACACACTTAGCTAAACACCCCTACACACTCCTGTACACTACTAACACCCCCCCCCACACACACACACACACATACTCATAAGTCTATTGTGGAAGATGAGAACTGTTTATGTTTTTACATATAAAAATTACTTGTATGCATTAATTACATATAGAATTAATCCATAAGCCAGAAAATGGTGCAGTAGGAGAAAAAAAAGAAAATGAGAAAAGAGGAAGTGTGTGTGTGTGTGTGTGTGTGTGTGTGTGTGTGTGTGTGTGTGTGTGTGTGTGTGTGTGTGTGAAAAATCTAAATAAAGAATAGATTAGTTCTTTAACATGAATTTAAATTAAGCTGTTACATTTGTGGGGAAACTGTTTAGATTCTATATTATGATGGACCACTTTTATAATGTTAAAAATACTTTTTTAATTGTAATTGTATCTGGGTGAATATGTACATGTCCTAATGAATTACAAATAACTGGAAATGTATTGTGTACTCGTTGTTTTAATATGAATAATCCAGTTTGCATAATGTTTATTTGCTAAAGAACTGTCTAGTGTAAATATGGTGTCATTTAGTTTACACACACACACACACACACACACACACACACACACACACACACACACACACACACACACACACTACACAACTTATTAAATAATGAATGGTCTATTCTTATTCTTATTACATTTCTATACTGAGAACCTGTTTACGTTTCTACACACTAATGTTACTCATTTTGCATCAGGCAAATTCTTATTAAACTAATAAAATATTTTGTTCGATTCTGAGGATCTAAATGTCACCAGATCAAACAGTGTGTGTAAATGATTGTGAAAAAAAGTACACGGAGAATAATTAGATTAGCCTTTAGTTAGATTAGTTTTTATTTTTGTTACATTGTTGATTTTATGCAGTGTGTATTAAAGTTTCATTACAAACTAGTGTCTGTGTGTTATTGTGTATGGGGGGGGGGGGGGTTCAATGAACTCTTAAAGGAACTAATCGTGACTTTTTATTAATTTTTTAAGAGTAAAATGCTTCAGGAAAGAAAAAAAAACATTCAAGAGTTTTGTAATTAGATACAGAACAGATGAAGTTTTTCCCAAAGCAGAGCTACAGTAGGCGTGTTGACGAGTTCTAGCTTAGTTATTTATATTCCAAGAGTATATTTGCTTATATACCATTTTACTTTTCTCCAGTTTCCTCAGGGGGAAAAAACGGAAAAACAACAACAACAACAACAACACTTGAGTCGTACTTTGACTCGGCTAGATATTGTAGTTTCTTAAATTGAGTCGACATTTTAAACGAGGTTTCTGATGTTAAACATTTTTTACCAAACTCTCTGGAACACACAGCACCCTCTGGTGGTGAGTGTGGTCATTTTATCCTCACACAGATTAGGCTAACAGGTGTTTCCAAATTGCACGTAGTGTGTGTGTGTGTGTGTGTGTGTGTGTGTGTGTGTGTGTGTGTGTGTGTGTGTGTGTGTGTGTGTGTGTGTGTGTGTGTGTGTGTGTGTGTGTGTGTGTGTGTGTGTGTGTGTGTGTGTGTGTGTGTGTGTGTGTGTGTGTGTGTGTGTGTGTGTGTGTGTGTGTGTGTGTGTGTGTGTGTGTGTGTGTGTGTTT
>JAAGKR010013116.1:0-14749 GCA_011419295.1 Clarias macrocephalus
ATATATATATATATATATATATATATATATATATATATATATATATATAGGGCTCAGGATTGTACAGTATGGAGTGACATATTTTTTTTTCAACACAAAATAGGCTACTATAAATGAACTGAGTTTTAGTTCCCCAAACATGATTGAGTGGAAAATTAGAAACTGGGTCATAAATACACACAATCACTATTGTTGTTTTCGATTGTTTTTATGACCAAAAAAGAATAATAATATGCTCATTTTGTGAGTTCTACATTTTTGCAACTTCATTCACATATTCTGGTAGTGATAAAAATCTACCCTTTATAAAAGTAATGATAACTTTTGTTGTACCTGACATATCCGAAAACCCAGAATAAACAGTTTGAAGTCTGAAGCTTCTCCATTAACACACACCAGGAAGGCTTCCAAATAAGCACATATGTATATATTTTTTTCTTTGTCATTGACCAATGTCGAGTTGCTGGCACGTATCTGTGCCACTTGGATTTTAAGGGTTAACCCAGATGGCGTGAGCAAAGGCGTATTAATATGCACGTGCATGCCATTTCCGAGGACAGACATATTAACATTACAGTCAGATAGAAGTCACTTGTAATTATGAATGTGAGCTGTCATCACATGCAAATCTGAAACACACACACACACACACACACACACACACACACACACACACACACACACACACATACACACACATACACACACATACACACACATACACACAAAAAAAAAACTCATATTTTAGACATTCCAGTTTGTCACAAAAAATGACATTTGTTTGCTTCGTTCTTTATGGTGATATCAATTAGTATCAATATTGTACCCAGCATGAAAATTTGTAGTAAATGTATCAATACATTTTGTATCACGGGGCCTAAACTATAACCACAGTAAATGACCTTTTGTTTAAAAACATTTATGACGTTGTTCTGACAGTCATAAATTCTATCATCCCACAAATGCAGTATATGAAAAAGTGAAACCGTGGAAATGTGTAGTACATGCGTAACACATCAGAGGTGTTCTATTATATGAGGATTAAGCACACCGAATATACTAGTGCAGGGATGATATGAGTCATCCAAGCATCCTGAGGGTCAGTGAGATAGATAGAGATGAGATTGTGTGTGTGTGTGTGTGTGTGTGTGTGTGTGTGTGTGTGTGTGTGTGTGTGTGTGTGTGTGTGTGTGTGTGTGTCTGTGTGTGTGTGTGTGTGTGTGTGTGTGTGTGTGTGTGCGTGCGTGCGCGTGCGTGCGTGTGTTGACATAGGACATCAACAGTGTATCATCCTATTTAATCTATTTCATCGTTTTCTACCCTGTCCTCTGTGCGCACACACACACACACACACACACACACACACACACACACACACACACACACACACACACACACACACACACACACACACACAAAAAACACAAATGTCAGACGCACCAGTCCATCAAGCAGCCACCTGCCAATGAGGCTGCTCTGTAATTGGATAGGTGTGATGAAGGGTGTGTGGCTGCTGCCAGTCACAGCTACACTACAGTAAGTAAACATCCTAAAGAACCTGAAGCTGCTGTTTCACAATAGGGATTGTTCTAGGGCAATTGGCTAGCTAACTTTATGAATCACTTTTTTAAATATTTTTACATGCCTGCTAGTTTTGAGTGACAAAGCTATTGTCAGTTCTGTTCAGCTATAAAATTTGATTAATTATAGTAAAACATCTGGTGTCTAACCAACAAATACTTTTCCCACATCAGGCATGAAATTTCAGTCATCATTAGGCATTTCTTGTTTACTAAAAGTGTACATGAATTCAGACCTCTTACAGATAACTTGGACACAAGAAATAAACAGATGCCCCATGTTTAAGATGATTTATTTTAAGTATAATCTAGATTATTATTAAATATTATTATTATTATTATTATTATTATTATTATTATTATTATTATTATTATTATTATTATTATTTACTTTTTGACTGGCAAAACAGGTTGTGAAGCCTTAATCTAACATTAGAATTTAACTTTTATTCAAAATGTCCAATGTCCAGAATTTTATCTGACTTAAATATTATTTTCCAATCTTGTAAATTGTGCACACAGTTAAACAAACATTAAAATCATGTTTCTGCTTATCATCAAAACATTAACAAAATCCTAGAGAAAATTATTATTTCCATATATATGTACCTGTCAAATTGATTTCGCAATTAGTAAAATCTGACCACAATCAGATTTTTTTAAATGACTAAAAAGAAAGCATTTCTTGAATTATTTGACATTACAGTATATCAAAAGACATCAAGCAGAACTTCATTACAGACATGGAGTGAAATGGATTTGTTCAGATGGTCATTAGAAAACAACTACTGTACATCGACAACAACAAAACAAGCATTTCTTTTTTAAATAAACATTTATAAAATCTATGGCATAAGCTACTGTGAAGAAAAAGACACAGTCTCCTTTGAATAAAACACACTTTCAGCACTTAATAATAATCTAAAAACATGCTTAAAGTAGAGATTCTACATCATTTATTCAGAAAACCTGGCCCACACCTCTTTCTGAATTTCCATAGGTTGTGATGTCACAGGATTAAGTTCATTTCCCGCTTTCCAAAACCTTTTGCTAGTGCATGCTGAACCGTTGCATACTGGACTTGACGGTTCTTGGTTGTTTGACTCTGAGATGTTTCTGTGCCTTGATTATGCATTAGTTATAAACTAAAAATGTTTAGATGTACAAGGGGCACTCAAGTCAAACTGGGACTTTTTATTGTGCAGAATAACAAAACACAGGTATGAGAATAAAAACTACCCTTATTTCTCTATATGATCCTTTGCTACACTAATTCACTTATTCCAGTGCTTCATTAGTGCTAGGATACAATAAATGTTAAAAGATTTCTCAGTAGGCCAGAGCAATGATCAGACTGACTGCTTCACGTCTGAAACATGTAGAACTATTTTGGGGGATGTGACAATAACTCCCAACCATGTTCCTGTAATATGCCATTAGCGTTCATGAATGATTGTGTTCACAGTTCCTACAGACAGGTTCATCTCTTCCATAAGCTGGCAACAAGCAATTTGTTGATATTCAAGGAACGAGCCACCTTGACTGGGATCATCATAAATACAGATAGCAGTACACAATAAAGCACTGATAGTGTGTGAATGTATATACTGTATATTCCAGTAGGTTTTTAAATACTGTACATTCGTTATGTGTATTCCAGTAGGATTTAGACACATGACTGGAATGTACAGGAAGTAAAGTACATGAGTAATTAGATACAGTTTAATGTTCCTTTTTCAAACAACATTTTCAAAAGAACTCTATCAAAGGGATGCATTGTTTTCAGGTAGGATGCACGTGTCTTGAGGCAATTGAAAGCACCATGTGAGCACTGTGGGAGTGCAAATTCAGGGAGAACAGATGTTTGCACTGAGTGGTGTTGAGTGGCTTTGTTTTTGTTTTTTTTGTTTTTGTTTTGTTTTTTTTTGTCCATCTCAGATGCTCACAGAGGAGTGAAAGGGATGGACAGATGGACGCATGGAAAGGTAACTGTGACGTGACTATGTCTGTCCTGTCTGATAAGAAGCATGAGAGCTGGTGGGGGCGATTCATCCCAGTGGGGTTTGTGCAAGGAAGAAAATAAATAAATAAAAACACACTGCACCCATTTCCACAACCTCAGCTGGGGGCATTTCAAGAAAATGCCAGTGTCTTAACTTTCACATTTTCACTGTGTAAAATGCTTTTGGAACCTGCTGCTTCAATCAGTGCTTAACACATGAAAACAAAAAACAAAACAAAAAAAAAGAAAGTAAAAAAAAAAAGACTTTGCATGCCTTTAAAGCACTTAGCAAATTACATGCTTTTAGCTTTAGAGAGATGGTTGTGATGATACATTATATATTGGCTTGAAAAAGTTTTTTAATAAAAAAAAATTGATTTATTCTTCAAAATAATAATAAGAAATGACATCCCAACATGGATGGCTTGGACAAATAAAAAAAACAGCAAATCTGTGAAGACGTGAAGTCCTGGCCCAGAATCCCAGAAGAGAATCTAAGCCATTTTTCTTTTTTATCATTGATTTGTGTCCTGGTTTTCTGCTTTCTTCCTTATTCCTTCAGTTCATTACTGTCAAAAAACGGCTTTTAAGTTAAAGGACTATAATGTAACAACATTTACATAGCAACCTAAGAACAAACATAATATACTATATGTAAAAGAAGCAAAATAAGTAGATAGTCAACTGGCCAGTATCTACATTATCTGAGCTATATTTGTCAATTTAAAGTGTTTTTTTTTTTTAACGCTTATAATTGTCTGACTCTTCTTTATGTTCTCGCTGTAGTCCCGTCTTTGTGCATGGATCCTTGAGGATTTCAACACCAAAGTTGTTTGAAGGTCATTATTAACACAAGGTTGACTATACAGTACATTTTCTGTTTACTCCCCTAGACTCTGGAAAAGCCTACCACCAGATTAAATAAACCCCTTTCATTTCTGAAGGTCTGAACAGGCTTTCAAGAGGTGCAAAAAAATAGCTTATTGTGTGGAGATTTCACATTTTAACTACAAAGCCATCCATAACCAGGAGTGTTGGAGAGCAAATCAGGGTGGGAGGGATGGCATAAATTTCTTTTCTGTCACCCAGTAAGACACTACTTAGTCGTGTATGTTGTTGTGTGTTATGCTTTCCCTATGATGTAGCATAAGGAGTAGACTAAGTCTACAGTTTTCTGATGACGGAACCTTCAAAGCACTTTTGTAATTCTCTCTGGATTAGAGTGTCTGCCCAATGTCTGATTGTAAATGTCTGATTGGCTGATGCTGTGTAATATGGGAGACCTGGCTATTGAATGGAAGATTGGCTGGATGGATTGTAAGAAAAAAAGAATGTAACATTTTGTTTTTATTTGTCTAATTCTGTGATATCTTTCTGTGTATTACCTTATCTCTAATATTTCTTTTCATTTCAAATGTTGTGCAGAACAATGTGGTTTGTTTTAAATAGGCTTTATGAATAAATCCTATTTACTGTCTTCTTTATTTACTTCTGTATTTTTTTTTTTTATTCATGACTTATTCCTACCTTCCTGCAGCTGCATCGCAGCCGACATCTTGCTTTCTTTATCTGCTGGGCTTGGCTCATGCCACTCTGCTCTCTTTCCGCGCTCTTCAATTACTCTCTCTTCCCGGAGTGAGCACCGGTGTCAGGCTACTGTAATGACTTTCAGATTATCTGTCCGTCCATGATGAATGAGATGGAAATGTGGCTCTGGCGTTCCGAGCCCTGGCTTTGCTCCAGAGGAGCACGTGGGGAGGCTGTGGCACAGACAAACAGAGCAATCTTAACTATAAATTACATCACACACACAGAGTCTACGAGAGCTCCCTCTAGTCTAATAATATACGATGGAGAGTTCGGTTGGCTCAATATTGACCGAGGGTCGAGTATAACAGTTGATCCGATATGCTAGACGCAGGAAATTCAATCCCAAGCACGGACACGCCAAAGACAGTTCTTATTGTTATTGTTGATAATTGGGGTCCAGAATCCACTGCATTATGTATGGTACCTGTGCTGAGGGAAGTGATTATGAAGGTTGGTCCTGTCAGTGACCTTTTTTAAAGGCTATGCCAACAGATGGCTTTGTGTAACTGACCCTGCTGCAAATGATGGCGACATGAGATGGAGGAGCAGGCTGACAGTGACAAAGCTACCTGATCAGTGTGGCACGTCTCACCTGTCGCTCAGCCTGACCTTCTCCTTCCCTCCTTTCCTACCTCCCGCCCTTCCTCCCCACATCACCACCCATTTTTCTTTAGTTTACTTTTGAATTTTCCCATCCGACCTCTGATGTCGTTCATGTCGCTCAATTACTCCTATGTCTGCCCAGCGTGAACGCAATAATGCCGTTCTGATTATCTGTCGGCAAATGAGCAATGAAATGGCCATGTGAGGAATAGGGACACGCTCTGAGCTATTTAGTGCGAAATGTGGGGGGGCCTCTTCAATGCCGCGAAGTGACAAGAACTTTAAAGTGTGAAATATTCAACTCCTGTGAATGCATGAAATTATACTGCGAGACCTAATTGACCCTTTTGAAAGCACTTGTTAAAGATGAGATAATACAGTGGTACGTGTATTTAGCCCATCGCCAAGTATGTGGCTATTAAAAGCATGTTCTTCAGAGCTCTGCAAAATTATGACAGATCCCCTTTTCTGTGTTCTTCTCTATTGATTGCTCAGATGACTGTTCACATCTGTCCTCTTTATTGGCAGTGTGATTCATTACCTTTTCAGGCTTTTGTTGATTTTCTTTCTGCTTTATTCCAATTCAGCCATTAAGATCAAATTCTGACACAGCCTTGAGATAAGAAAGTAGAAAGTATAGACAGTTATTTGAAGCTCCAAAAAGAACACGTAAAACATTTACCTAACTCGAGTCAATATCTTGAGTTCTTGGTTTTTGTTAAATTAGAATGAAAAATTTTTAATTTTTAATTTTTAATTAATTGTTAAGAGGAACTGTACCCATGGAATCACTGTCTATGAATTTGATAGACAGAGGCAATTCTAGGAAATTGTGGAAAAAAAAAAATATATATATATATAAAACGCTGTCATAAAGCTGACATTTTGCTAATTTGGTAGGTGCCAACCAGCAGTGAAAAACACCTGTCATAGGCGGAGCAAGGGGTCGAGGCCTTGTTCTTTAATTTTCTAACCACTCTTGGCTGAAAAGCTGATTTATTTAACCATATTTTGTAGACTCACTTGTACGTAAAAACGGCAGTTCAAGTACGACTTACTTAGAAATTAGAACAAAAAAGAACATAATAACAAATAAGAGTTGATCCTACTGTACACATCAATATTCTTCATGCACAAATAACAATTCTAGTATAACTTATTAAATACCAGAATATATAGCCATTGGAATTTGGCAATATGAATGATATGTCCTTGAGTTATGCAAACCGCAGGATTTAAAAAATAAAAAAAATTTGCAAAAATATTGACATGAATGCTAGACATGAAAACTAAAAAATATCATTATGCAAGAGTCGCTGCTCTGATATGCCTGAGTATTTAATTTTACAAAATGAGTAGAGTGTATTTGATTGAATTGTATGTTACTTCTAAGCATCCCTCTCCCTTTTTTTTTTTTTCTTTTATAGCTTAACTGCTCTTCTCCAGGTCAAGACATATAACACACTGAACACATGCCTTACTCTTTTCCACTTGGGCTTTATATGTATAAATTACCGAGGCTGTATCTACAGGCCCTGTAATCACTTATTAATCAGACTCGATGCTTTAAAGCTCTGCACTCTTGTTTAATCAGACATTAACATTCAAATCAATCACGTTATGTTTAATTAAGCATTAATGGCCTCAAACGTTAGCTGATATGATTGGGAGAGAGAAACTCAAATACCCACTGGCTTAAATTGCTCCATTATTAATACTGACCAGGCTACAGGCTACAGCATACGCACAGTAAATTAGACAGAGAGGGGCACTTGGCTGGTCTGCCATAAGTCATATTTTGACACACCGATAGCCTGGAGCTGTTCCATTGTTTTCCAGCTGCTGTCACCAAACAGTTTTATACACCTAGAAGCAATTGTGTATTCTGCACATGTCAATGCATTGTAAGTCAGAAGTATATATAACATTTGGACTAAATTGTAAATTTGAATCTAAGGCAATTCTCAGCATACAAGTGAGCAGAATAAAATGTGATGTTCCTCATCTGTTTGCCATATCTGGCTTTGTACACGCCTTGCCCTGTTATTGCAGGGTGACAGCACAATGATCCATGCTGGACTAAGGCAGTGGAGCCATATGGTGTTCTGTGTAGTGCCATTAGTGTAGAAACTTGATGGGGGAACACCAGTGTCTTAATTATCTCTGCTCATTCTGCAGCCCACAGAGAGCAGAGAGCAGAACCTTTTTATCCTCTGTTCTCCCAAACACCCTTGCGGCCATTAACGCGTGCACCATGCTGCAAAAACAAGTGAAATATGTTACATCCAGAATAAATGACTTGGTATAGTGAGACCGAATTTAATTAGCCCTTACAATTATCTGTTTGCATGCATTTTTTTTCTCCTGGCCAAATGACTTTTCACCTCTTCTCTCGAGAGACAAGTGGAATCCTTTGTCCTACTGTATTTAAAATAGCAACCTTCATTAATTTTGTGTGTGTGTGTGTGTGTGTGTGTGTGTGTGTGTGTGTGTGTGTGTGTGTGTGTGTGTGTGTGTGTGTGTGTGTGTGTGTGTGTGTATTTGAACAGAATTATTTTGTGCTTTTGTATTGATGTGTGGAAGCATTTGGGCAATAATGAGGCAACACCTGTAGCGCAGTCTCATCAAGACTAGTATTAACTACATAAAGCATAATGAAACCTTCACATAAAGCATGATATCATCTTCATGGTTGGTGTGTTGGGATCACACTGAAGTTGAATGATAGTGTACTTGAAAGGCTTTTTTTTTAGTTTTCCCACATTAACAGTAACTTTAAATATATTAAGCTTCATTTTTAGACCCAAAGCAACCATAATTAATGCTCATTAAGCCTAATTACATGATCATGAACATGCAAAATAATTTTCTTCCAAAGAACATGCTGCGGCATCATTTGTCACAGAGATGACTGCATTTTTCATATACAATGCATAATCATGTCTCATAGACAATAACAGCATTCAATAGCCGAACTGGCGAATAGCTCTCGATGCCGTTCAAGTCCATTAAGACTACATTAAGGATCATTCCCATTGTTTTTCCATTATTCCACTTTCTGTTTGTCTGTTTTCTCGAGTCAGCAGCATTATTAATTCGGGCCATTTTTCCATTTTTCAAGGTTCTAAATGATTCTAACAAGATAAATTTATCTTTTTGCTCCTTTAGAAAAAAATATTACTTATATTACATTGAATTATTGTAGCGCAGTTCTCTAGGAATCATTATTGTGGGTCTTTTGCTTCCAGCAGCCATTAGACTGGGTAAAGCCTCCTTCAGCTATGACTCCCCTGATCTTACTCTGTCATTCTCCAACATCCATGCTTACCAATCAGAATAGTATGAGTATAATATCACTTGGAATGCAACACTTGTTTTTGTTTGTTTGTTTGTTTGTTTGTTTGTTTGTTTGTTTGTTTGTTTGTTTGTTTGTTTGTTTGTTTGTTTGTTTGTTTGTTTGTTTGGTATGTGAATTCATATATTATTTTTTGTGTATAATTATTTTCCATTCAAACTCTCATTACCATTCTCAGTGAGATAAAAGTACAAAGGCATTTGTAATTTAAGTACAAGGGTCGGTACTCAGTTTAATCAGCTCTACGCAGATTTTTTCACAGCCATCATACTGGCATACATAACCAGAAGCTTAATACAAATATTTGTCCAATCCTGAACTTATCCTTCTGTCTGTGTGGAAATTCTGTGCATGTATCCATCATGCCCAGATGATATTTCTTTAGATCTCCTGGTTTCCCCTCACTCCCCTATGGGGAAAAAAAATCTATTAATTGGATTGAATTGCTCTAGTTGTGAATGAGTTTGTAGATAAGTGCGTATGAGGACTGAATCCTCTCCACGGTGTGTCTGCTTCACATCCTATGTTTTGGAATAAGTTCAAAATCCACCATGATCCAAACCAGGACAACATGCTGATTGATGTTGAACGTCACACCAGATTCCCCCAACAATTTAAGAGCCAACAATGTCATGCCTTTATCTAGACTGATTTTAGTTGGCCCCAAATAAGTACTACTCCACCCCTTTCCAACAACAACCAGCCAGACCAGGGTCGTTTATGACTTAAATCACAGTTTAAGCACCAACACATTACAATCTGTTCTGAAAAATTACCCAATGTGGGTATTTAGACAGGGCGTTGTGGTTCACAGCCCGAGGGTGTACCCTGCCTTGTGCCCTAAGTCTCCTGGGATATGCTCCAGGCCCACCGTGACCCTGAATACAGGATTAAGCAGTATTGATGATGATGATGATGATGATGATGATGATCATCATCATGATGATGATGATGATGATAATGATCATTGTTGCTTTCATTGTTATGATCTGATAATAAATTTAAATGGGAAAAGATAAAATGGTGACCAATTTATTAAGGAGAAGAATAAAGTAAAATATAAAAAATCTATTAAATATTTTAATATAAAAAAAATCAAGTATAAAACCAGAAATTACTTGGAGAAATTGCGAAAAAGAGGCAGAGTGGGGCACCACTTTTCTTGTGCAAAATGCTGAAAATGTTTCCAGCCCATACTGTTTCAGAGACATGAGTCAGTATACTGCCTGTGTTTTCAAGGAGTGTGAAACTTTGTGTATGTGAAACTTACAGGCACAGAAAATGCAAGCAGGGTAAACTTCAAAGGCAATACTACTCCTGTACTTACTTATATCGGAGGAACTGTAGATGCTAGAGATTTTCTTGGATTGTTTTAGAGAGGAGGCCTTCAAATTCTGGGAAGGCAGTTCATGGGTGTATTGCGAAAATTGAGCGTGGGATCACTGTTTTTCCAAAGTGTTCAAAAGACAAGTGGTCTTTTTTCCGTGTTTCCACTCTACCCCATTAAAACCCCATTAATATCTGTGGAGTGATTTTTGCAGGGATTTCAAGGGCATCTTTGAAAGCGTGAATTGTTTTTGATCAATATGATTTTTAGCCAAGTAGTACAGTTTTTGAGACTTTTTCTGTCCCTGATCGGACCAAAAATGAGCAGGGCAAGAAGTCAAGGATGCTAAGAGGTTTGGCACAGGTACCAAACAGTTACTTATAACCTGAAAATGGTGCATTAAGCAGTGAGGTCAAGCACATTCTATTGCGTCTGGGATACCCTATAATAGCACATCATTGTGAGAACCCCACTAATGAAAGAATAAAGAGTAGATAGAGTGTGTGGTTCAAGAAGTACTTATTCAATAAGGTTCATGTAGGTTCTGTTTTGTTCAAACATGTTCATTGTTTCTCAGTTTATGTGAATGTACAGAACCTGTCTACACTGAAATAGTAAGATCCAGTAGAAAACGAGAGTTTCTCCAAGACACACAAAACAACAACAAGAGAACATTATTATTATTTTTTTTTTTTTAACTGTACCCCCAGATCGGACAGGCTAAATCAGGGCATAGTGTGTGTGTGTGTGTGTGTGTGTGTGTGTGTGTGTGTGTGTGTGTGTGTGTGTGTGTGTGTGTGTGTGTGTGTGTGTGTGCGTGTGTGTGTGTGTGTGTGAGAGAGAGAGAAAAAGAGAGAGAGAGAGAGAGCGCGAGAGCAAGAGAGAGAGAGAGCGAGAGCAAGAGAGAGAGAGAGATGGTGATGCTTTCTTAAATTATTCTAAAGCTCTCCGTAAATATCTATGCATAGACACAATATTTAACATTTCATGTAAAAATGTGTTATGCATAATTACAGTGGTATGATTTTCTGTAAGGTAATTTATCATCGATAAAGTCATCGATCTTCTAGTTTGTATTCTCTTAGAAAACCCTTAAGGCTTCTGCAAAGGTTTTAAAGGTATTTTGCTACCAGAAACTGTGTCTATACAGTGTCTAGATATGGTCATGCAACCGAGGATGATTGGAATTCATGCAACTTTTCGTGTCTGCATATGCGTAGGGCGATCGATGACATCAGTCGGCAACAGTGTGGGGGGGAGGGTGGGTGTTCTAAAGTGGGGTATCTGGTATTCTTCCTTCTTCTGGACCTCAACAAATACAGCTGACTTATTGATTGCCATCTTTCAAGGGCAAAATCCCCCAAAAAAGTATATTTTTATTACAATAGCATCCATTGTGATCATACAAATATAACATGTTTTAATCTAAATGGCGCAAGCAAAAACATATACTGTAGATGTGCACATGCACATACATGCCATTTCAGAAGACAGAAGTGTCCACATTAGCATCAAATAAAAGTCTCTAGCAATTATGGATGTGATCCGTCAAGACATGCAAATCCATTCTGACCAAAAAATCTGTATCGAACAATGTGGCTTGTAATTTTAATATAACCTTTGAGATGCATAATTAACTATCATATACATGCTAGACCAAGGCTCTGGATCTATCAACTAAAATTAGTTTGTAGCAAATTCTCAAATTCTGACATCACAGATTCACAGACTCTCTTATTGTGGTGTATATACTAGCTACAGTCATAAGTGTTCCTATCTTTTTAAAGGGACTCTACAGTTTTTGAAAATCTCTCTGAAATGGAAGCACTCTGTTAAAGGCTTCTGCATAGGAACTTGAATAGTCCCCCGAGGGAGAATGCCCAAAAATATTTGATGGATTCTGATGTATTTTTAATGTCAAAGCTTTCTGTAGGTGTATTAAAGCCCTCATCTTTACTTTCACTGGTTTTTCTGCTTTATGCAATCACAACTATTTTTGTTTTTCTTGGATGAAGCCAAAAACATATAATGTATAAATATCTATATATAGTCACATGTAGGACACATGTATACATGTATGTTGTATGCTGTCATTCAATGCCCTTAAAATTTCTACAAATAATTACTTGTTTGTAACAAGGCTTCGTATCATGCCATATTAATAACTTTGCTAAGTGTGGTTGTGTATAATGTATGACTTGGGACAGGGGTATGTTTTTATACATACTTCATGAACTACCATAAAACCAGTAATGCAATGTCACATCATGAAAACCACTCAGAAAAAAACATCAACATTATTTTTGCAGTTTTTCATAAACTGATTATTTATATTGTCAGTCCTGTTGACGGTGAAGGACTATACCTCTCATCAACCTCAGCAAATCACATGGCCTGCTCACATGCCCTACTGATTATGCAATCCTGTTTTGTTTCCCCCTTTACTAGTAACACTATTTAAATTGAAAATGTAAAATTTAGTAAATGTTTGGGTCTGTTTTGTTGTTGATCATACACACTCATACAACCAATCTTACACTATGGGCAATTTAGAAA
This sequence comes from Clarias macrocephalus, assembly GCA_011419295.1. NCBI lineage: Eukaryota > Metazoa > Chordata > Actinopteri > Siluriformes > Clariidae > Clarias > Clarias macrocephalus. The sequence goes on from JAAGKR010013116.1 coordinate 13,014, forward strand.
CAGCATTTAGCCAACAGCACAGAAAACATGCAAATGCCTCACGAATACACTGAAGTACAGCACCTTCAGCATATTCAGCACATTGAAAAAGCTGCAAGTTCATTAAATGTGATTGTAAAGTAAGTAAAGCCTTTATTTTGTCACATATACATTACAGCACAGTGAAATTCCTTCTTCGCATATCCCAGTGTACCTGGGATCAGAGCGCAGGGTCAGCCATGGTACAGCGCCCCTGGAGCAGTTAGGGTTAAGGGCCTTGCTCAAGGGCCCAACAATGGCAACCTGGCTGAGCTGGGAATCGAACCGCCGATCTTCTTATCAGTAACCCAGTGCCTTAGCCCTACAGTAGGTGTTTTCCACCTACTGTATATGCAAGCAAGGGCGACAATGCTAACCACTAAGCCACCATGCTACTTGAGAGAACAATGATCTTAAGTCAGAATAACAACCATGTTGAGGTCAGAATCCACTAAGCTGATTTATTTTCTGTATCCTTTAGTTTAGTTTAGTATTTTTTGAAAGACTGGATGGAATTACTCAAGTGTCTGTCCATTAACAGTAGATATGGATGATCCATATTACCATGCTACAGTGTTATTCTGTTCAAAAACAAAAAGGACAGATTTTACATACAAAGTTGAAATTCAAATACAGTGGGACCTTGGATTACGAGCATAATTCGTTCCGGAAGTGGGCTCGTATTCCAAAACACTCGTAAACCAAATCATCATTTTCTATAAGAAAATTATTCGTTCCATAGCCCCAAAAAATAAATACATAAAAATAATTAATGCAATCTGTAAAATGAAAATAAAACAAATTAATCTGCACTTTACCTTTAAAAAGTACAAATACATACTACATTCCTTTAGTATGCGCTCGTGCCAGTCTCGCTTTTTTCCGTTAAAACGGTGTTTCCGCTGTGTTTATGCGCTTGTTGTGAAACTTAAAAAGTGAGTCTGTTAATATACGCTCATGTCAGTCTCAGAAAGATTTCTTTTTTTCCTGTTAAAACGGTGTTTCTATCACAAGGCACACACACTCACACGGGCAATTTGAGAATGCCAAATAGCCTAACCTGCATGTCTGTTAAAGGAAACCGGATTACCTGGAGGTAATGCATGCACTCAGAGACGGGAATCGAACCTGGACCCTGGAGATGCAAGGCGACAGTGCTAACCACTAAGCCACTAGTTGAATGTTTAAATGTCGGCTGTTCTGGAATAGTTCTTGCAAAAACATGATTGACAAGTGAATTTGCAAAACCCTTCAACCACCATGATGAAACTGGCTCTCATAAAGAAATTTCAGAAAAAAAATTACCAGCCCCAAAAATCACCAATTAACAGCAACGCAGCTTAGAGCCGTTATGAAGGCTTTACAGCTCATACTACAGTAGCAGACACATCTCAGTATCAACTGTTCTAAAGAAAATATTTTTCTGATGCCTTGAGCATTGTTTTACACTGTATAAATAAATAAAAATCAGCAAAGACCATGGAATTTGAATGTGTATCCAAACTTCTGACTGGTAGAGTACATTCATCAGGTTTCATCCTTTTCAAATATTGACCACGGGTGTGGTGGTCAGAGGTTAGCAGTGCTTTCTTCTTGCCATGCTGTGTGTGTGTGTGTGTGTGTGTGTGTGTGTGTGTGTGTGTGTGTGTGTGTGTGTGTGTGTGTGTGTGTGTGTGTGTGTGTGTGTGTGTGTGTGTGTGTGTGTGTGTGCAGGTTGT
>JAAGKR010013117.1:2982-10482 GCA_011419295.1 Clarias macrocephalus
GTGTGTGTGTGTGGGAGAGAGAAACTCCTTTACATACAGTATAGATTCCATCTGTGCAGGAAGAATATCACACACACACACACACACACACACACACACACACACACACACACACACACACACACACAAACACACTGCTGTGTGAAGAGTAAAAGAAACCTGTGTGTGTGTGTGTGTGTGTGTGTGAGAGAGAGAGAGAGAGCTGTGTTTCCTTCTAGTCTGTCTTTTTCTGTTATTTAAAATTTCTCTCTTACACACACACACATAAAGACACACAGTTTTCTTTTTCTCTTAACATAGCGCGTGTGTGTGAGACAGAGAGAGAGAGAAGCTCATATACGTATATACAGTATAGATTCCATCTGTGTAGAGTACTGTAAAGAATATCACACACACACACACACACACACACACACACACACACACACACACACACACACACACACGCACGCACCGCTGTATGAAGAAGAAAAGAAACCTGTGTGTTTCCTGATCCCCTGTCTTTTATTTAAACTTTCTCCCTCTTTCTCTTTCACACACACACACACACACACACACACACACACACACACACACACACACACACACACACACATACATTTCCCCAGTTGTTTATTATAATGTTGATTTGTGGGTTTAATTCTGTAAGTCACAGATTATAAGATTATAGTGAAGAGTTTATTATTCTTCATTGAACTCACAGTGACTCTGCAGGAAGTGACAAAGCCGTACAGAACAGCACACACACACACACACACACATTTCCCCTTAGCAGGAAACACCACGACGGTCTGACCTGTCACATGACCTGTACAGTCGTCTCTTTAATCACAGTGAGATCAGAGAGGTGTGGGATCTCGACCTTAACCCCTTCAGGCAGAAACTATTAACACACACATCCAGATTCTTTTGTTTAGAGTCACGTCAGAAGTTCAGATATTAAAACTAATTATTTCATATATTAAATGCGAAAGGCTGAAGCCGCATGCCTGAAATAATACAAATAAAAATCAACATCAGGTGAATATCAAACATAATACTGAAAGTTATGAATTTGATTTGAAGTCCAGAATGATCCGTGATTAGACAATGATTTTTTATTAAACGAACAAGCAGCATGTGTTCTTTTGTTTTCAGCAGCCTGAGACTGTTTGTTCTGTTTTAACTGTTTGTATCAGATACTCAAAGCAAAGCAACTCTGACTTTAAAGCAACTTACATTCAAGAGTCAGAAAGATTCAAAATACATTCCAAGGTAGTGCAAAAGAAATGGCACTGTTTGCTTGGAAATTGTTGCTTGTGAACCAAAGCAGTTACAACTTTCAACATTAAAAAGTTTACAGATGTTTTAGAAAAAAAATCTCCTTTGACTGATTTCATGCCAAAACAAACTACATAAGTAAAGTGCATTTTTTAATGCCTGAATAAGTGTAATATCAAATTGATTTTAAAGTAATAGTTCACATGTCACATCTAAAAACGTGCGGCAAACACGTTTTCCTTCTTTCCAAAGCAAACGCGAGTTTGCGCCCCAGTGGTGTCTGGCGTGGTGCCTCCCATCATCCTTCAGGCATGAAAAAAAAAATTTGAGAATTCCACCAGCTGATCCAGGAGGACAGAAGGAGTGACGCTGATTGGTTAGTTCTTGTCACGTGACGTGCGGTGCAGTGTGGATTTTCCAGTATGCTGGATGCATGAGCGTTGTGACGGTGTTGGGAAGAAGACTCTCACTTTTTTCGTGTCCGCAGGACAAAATGTGAAATCCTGTTAACCATTAGCTAACTCATTTAATTTGAATGGCACCTGTTAGCTGACCTTTAAACTCTTTCACATTAAACATCATACGATGTCCAACTGAGAAATTATTACATTTAGTCGTAACCTCGGGCTGGGATCGCTGTAAAGATCTCCAAATTGACTACAAAATGAATCATTTATTACTGAGTATAACAGAGCTCTATTTCAAGTTATGAAACATACACTTCATTACACTGTATTATTATTATTATAACTTTGCTAATTTGGGGGGGTCTGGATTGATTTGCTGTGAGCTCCGGAATCCAGATCGGGGTCCAAACTTTGAGAAGTGCTTCCCTTCACAAACACAGTTTAACTTTTATTTTGTTATTATATAATGAGTAGGAAAGATAGCAAAGTTTGAAAGCTGCAGAATTTTGCGTTAATGTTCATTCATTCGTGTTTCGGGTGATGTTCCTTTTTTTCTCACACACGTGTGCTGTCATCTCTGTCCGCAGTCAGGTCTTCCGAGCGTGTTTTGGCTTCTCCGTGTTGATAATCCTCTCAGAGCTGCCGAGAGAGTGACGGATCATTACAGCAATAAAACCGTCTCGTTCTGTCGTCACCCAGGGAGGATTTCCAGCAATGGAATCGACTTTATGACACAATTTCCAAATAGCCACACACACACACACACACACACACACCCATATCTCTCTAACACAAGGACTTTGATGTTGTGACTTTTGTTACAAATGACATCATGTCATTTATCTCCTACCACCAAGCTTTTCTTTTTCTCCAAACAACTATCATATGTGTGTCTATGGGTGTGTGTCTGTGTGTGTGTGTGTGTGTCTGTGTATGTGTGTCCGGTTTTGTGTCCTGAGTGATGTAATTCTGTTACTCCAGTCATTGATGCCTTAGGCTGCTGTAATTGTACACTCCTTACACACACACACACACACACACACACACACACACACACACACACACACACACACACACACACACACACCCACCCTATCTCTCTAACACAAGCACTTTGATGTTGTGACTTTTGTTCCAAATGACATCATGTCATTTATCTCCTACCAGCAAGCTTTCCTTTTTCTCCAAACAACTATCATATGTGTGTCTATGGGTGTGTGTCTGTGTGTGTGTGTGTGTGTGTGTGTCTGTGTATGTGTGTCCGGTTTTGTGTCCTGAGTGATGTAATTCTGTTACTCCAGTCATTGATGCCTTAGGCTGCTGTAATTGTACACTCCTTACACACACACACACACACACACACACACACACACACACACACACACACACACACACACACACACACACCCACCCTATCTCTCTAACACAAGCACTTTGATGTTGTGACTTTTGTTCCAAATGACATCATGTCATTTATCTCCTACCAGCAAGCTTTCCTTTTTCTCCAAACAACTATCATATGTGTGTCTATGGGTGTGTGTCTGTGTGTGTGTGTGTGTGTGTGTGTCTGTGTATGTGTGTCCGGTTTTGTGTCCTGAGTGATGTAATTCTGTTACTCCAGTCATTGATGCCTTAGGCTGCTGTAATTGTACACTCCTTACACACACACACACACACACACACACACACACACACACACACACACACACACACACACACACACACACCCACCCTATCTCTCTAACACAAGCACTTTGATGTTGTGACTTTTGTTCCAAATGACATCATGTCATTTATCTCCTACCAGCAAGCTTTCCTTTTTCTCCAAACAACTATCATATGTGTGTCTATGGGTGTGTGTCTGTGTGTGTGTGTGTGTGTGTGTGTCTGTGTATGTGTGTCCGGTTTTGTGTCCTGAGTGATGTAATTCTGTTACTCCAGTCATTGATGCCTTAGGCTGCTGTAATTGTACACTCCTTACACACACACACACACACACACACACACACACACACACACACACACACACACACACACACACACATACACACACACACAGTGAGACAAGCTCTGTGTGACAGGGAGAAGCAGCTTAGCAGCATACACACAGATATTTTATATAGAGCAGATCAGACCACAAATCGGCCCACAGAGGTCTTATATAGAGCAGATCGGACCACAGGGGTCTTATATAGAGCAGATCGGACCACAGAGGTCTCATATAGAGCAGATCGGACCACAGAGGTCTTATATAGAGCAGATCGGACCACAGAGGTCTCATATAGAGCAGATCGGACCACAGAGGTCTTATATAGAGCAGATCGGACCACAGAGGTCTCATATAGAGCAGATCGGACCACCGAGATCTTATATAGAGCAGATCGGACCACCGAGATGTCATATAGAGCAGATCGGACCACCGAGATCTCATATAGAGCAGATCGGACCACAGAGGTCTCATATAGAGCAGATCGGACCACAGAGGTCTCATATAGAGCAGATCGGACCACAGAGGTCTCATATAGAGCAGATCGGACCACCGAGATCTCATATAGAGCAGATCGGACCACCGAGATCTTATATAGAGCAGATCGGACCACAGAGATCTTATATAGAGCAGATCGGACCACAGAGGTCTTATATAGAGCAGATCGGACCACAGAGGTCTTATATAGAGCAGATCGGACCACAGAGGTCTTATATAGAGCAGATCGGACCACAGAGGTCCTATATAGAGCAGATCGGACCACAGAGATCTTATATAGAGCAGATCGGACGACACATGTCTTGTATAGAGCAGATCGGACCACAGGTGTCTTGTATAGAGCAGATCGGACCACAGGTGTCTTATATAGAGTCGACAACACGTGTTACACATTACACTAGATGCAACACACACTGGAGCGGACTTACAGCAGGTTAGTGAGTTCTGTGAAAGAGCACACAGGCCACAGATGGAGGGCATTTTATCAGTATTATTTTGCCATCGTTGTGAGAAAGTCTCTCTCTCTCTCTCTCTCTCTCTCTCTCTCTCTGTCACACCCACTGGACTTGCTTCCATCCTGTTTCATTTCTTATCATTCATTAATTTTCCTGTGAGATGGAGATGAGTTTAATACACAGATCTCTCTGAATCGTTTCAGCTCTGCTGATTAAATGATAATTTTATGTAAACGACGCTCTACGATTCGCTCCAGATTTTGTCTCGTCTCTCACTCCTCACACTAGTCTAACTCATGAGCGTCCACTGACGTAATGTGAGGAACCCTGAGCGCAGTGAGAGGCGTGTTTTCACCCACAACTCCAGGCGTCTTTAAACTGCAGTGAGACGCACAATACCAGTCGTAGGAGTCGCATACACTCACTCGCACTGTGGGAAACTGGAAAAAGGTTGAGAACTACAGCCACACACACATGATTACACACATGTGTACACTCGCACATAGGCAACGTTTCTGTCTTGGTGTAAAAGTTCTGCTTTTCATGTTGCTTTTATTCACCACGGTGTTTAAAATCGATTAACTTGTATTTGACTAACCTTGACAGGTAAACTCCGCCCACTCTGAAGGCACAGGAAGCTTTGTGAAGGATCAGATGTAAAACTAGTAACGGAAGTGTAACTATTACACAGGCGTGCCTTTCATCTTTCATGCTCGAGCCTCTTCATCAGATTAAACATTCGAGTCAGACTCGTTTGTCCGCATCAGACTCGGCCTTGTCTCGTATGATTAATGTGGGATCCAGTGTCAGAAAATGTGCTGCTTAAGCTTAAACCCGACGTCTTTGGGTTAATCCTAAGCACCTTTCTGTTAACTACTAACTTTGCCTACGTAGGGTAGGAATATTCACGACATTTAAAGTGCCCTTTCAGTCACAGGGTCTCGTGTCTTTTGGTTGGATTTCACAGCTAAGACATCAGTGTCATAAATAAAAATATTGGCACCCTCCCCCCATTGGCAGTGCTTTTTTGTTTGTTTGTTTGTTTGTTGCGAAAGCTGGCGTGTATGAGTGCTGTCGCTGACTTGCTTGGCACCGTGCCTCGTGCGTTAATGATTGAGTGTGGCTTCAAGCTCGTTCCTCTGCATTCCTCATCCTACTACAAAGGAACGTAACCATCATCTGCTGCTTCATATCTCGTGTTTTCTTAACAGCCGTTTAGCGTCCTGTCGAACTTCAGACGGCTCGTCATCTGGCATTAAACCGGAAACTGAAATAAAAACACAGAGCTGACTTCAAAGCACACATTCACACCTCTCTCCTGTTCGTCAGTGTAAAGAGCGATCACAGCCTCGAGTCTGGTGTCGCGCACATGAGGTCCTTCAACGTTTTTAGGTTCCATATCAAAAGGTTCTCCCTTTTTTTCTTCAGCTAGAGAGGTTACGTGAGTGTGAGATAGTGATTTGGGGGCTTTTTTTCACCGGTAAGCAGGGACGATGGATCCCAGGAACACCGTGTGTGAGGTTGGAATACATTCCAGATGGGACACCAGTCAGTCACACACTTTAATCTCTTTATCATCATCAGATAAAACCCACACTCGGGCAGGGAGCACTTCCAAAACTCCAGAGGGAAATCAGTAGTGAAGGGGATCAGCAGTCACCTCCCGATACAATATTATCACCATACCTCGAAGACGGTCGATTAAAATTATGACTCTTTAAATATCACGATTTTATATTACATTTTCAACCAATTTTTGTTACATTTTAAAATCATTAATAAAGTTTTATGAGTAATTAAATGTAGCGCATTTCTTATAACATTAGTTTTCTTACTTAAAAACAAAGCACAGCGTTTAAACATTACAAACTTCAAATACAAGAGTTAACATTACATTAAATTAAACACAAAGGTACACCGTTACTGAGCCGCGTGTGTCTCTGACATCCGCCAGAATTATTATTTCTAAACAAACTTAGAAATATGTAAAGATGAAAATATGTAAATAGTTCAGAGAGCGCCACCTGTAGGATGATAACGAAACAGTGACTCAAGAAGTCTCAGAACTCAACTTGACAGTGAGCGCGCTTCTAGAGGGCTTCTAGCGCACGCGATTTTCGGCTAATTAGCGCTAGCGGTTTGTATTTGAACGTGTATGTACATAATTCACAACTCGAGAGCTCAGACTGGAGGCGAGGAACCCTGGAGCCTTGATGCCGTAGAGCGATCGTCCCGGTGTAACGTGATCCTGATGGAGAAGAGTCGACCCTATCTGGATCCATCTCAAATTTTTGACAACAGTGTCTGATAATTTATTAGACTAATCCCGTGTTTATTAGACATTCAGCTCCATCACAGATTTGAGAAAAGTGATGATGGCGTCCACTTTGTTTCCACTGAGAGTGATTTGAGACACGTCCTTTAGCTCATGAAGCTCGTTCCCGTACACGGCGCAGTTATCCTGGGCACAGCTCTTGGGTTACACCCTCTCATCCAGCTCTGTCCTAAATGACATTCCGTAGTGCGCTTCTAACCTGAGGGTCAAACCAAACTTCTTTTCTAGTCATAAAGCCGCGGCTTTTCTGGGAACACGGTACGAGTCATTGTGCTGAGTGTGTACCGAGTCCTCCTGAGGTTGATGATGTGTACCGCTCTGCATGAACCTCGTCATCTTTGTTTGCTCCCTCTCTCTTTCTCTTTCGCTCTCTCTCTCGCTCTCTCTCTCACACGCACACACACACAGCGTGAGGGCCGTAATTATGGCTCGAGGCACAGGGTCATGGACTTTGAGTCAGTCTGTAATCAAGGCTTGGGCTTTCTTTAATTGCACAGTAAACTGGATATGCACAACAGAAGGGTGTGGTTATGCACACGTGTGTGTATGCGTGTGTGT
>JAAGKR010013118.1:0-12196 GCA_011419295.1 Clarias macrocephalus
CTCACTCTCTCTCTGTCTCTCTCTCTCAGTCTCTCTCTCTCACTCTCTCTCTGTCTCTCTCTCTGTCTCTCTCTGTCTGTCTGTGTCTCTCTCTCTCTCTCTCTCTCTCTGTCTCTCTCTCTGTCTCTCTCTCTCTCTCTCTCTCTGTCTCTCTCTGTCTCTGTCTCTCTCTCTCTGTCTCTCTCTCTTCTCTGTCTCTGTCTCTGTCTCTCTCTCTGTTTCTCTTTCTGTCTCTCTGTCTCTCTCTCTGTCTCTGTCTCTCTTTCTGTCTCTGTCTCTCTCTCTGTCTCTGTCTCTCTCTGTCTCTCTTTCTGTCTCTCTCACTCACTCTCTGTCTCTCTCAGTCTTTCTAAATGTCCTTCACTTCACTTCTCAGCGAATCTTCTGTCTCCAGCAGTTTACACTCACTAACTCACTCACTACAGCAACTCACTGAGATGCCAACTGTGTCTGTTCTCTCGGGTATCCATCGGCACGACAGAAATCTGCATTAATAAATCAATGTTATACACTACGAGTTGTAAGTTCGGACACTCCATGGTCCTTCCTGATTTTTATTTCTTTTTACCTTCTAACACAATGCTGAAGGAGTCCAAGATACATCGGTACGTTGGCATACACACGCCCTGCATCACAAATCTTCTCCTTAAGTACTGAAGCTTTGCAAGAACTTTGCCTCGGCATGCAAAGCGTTTTAAGCGTACGAGCGACCGAACTGAGCCGAACCGAACGCCGGGTATGTCGTGTGTGAGTCCAGGAGCCGTTCAAAACTTGTTTGTGTCAGTGTAAAGCCAAGCGAAGCGAGTTTACTTTATGTGTTTGTTTTTTCTTTTCTGCATTTTGTGTGAGATTTAGTGAAGACGTAGCAACACTGCTGTCAAGAATGTTATCAGGACGATAGCGAGAAGAAAAGGGAGCCGCTTTCAGTTTGGTTTTTAAAGCAGCCGGTGCCGAGAGGAATCATAAATGAAGGTTAAGTGAGGTTTAATGTCTATTTATTTCATATTTTACTTCATTTACTTTTTATGATTACAGTGTTGGAAATTGATAATATTTTTGGGTGGCTGGAACAGGATTTCTGCATTTACATTATTTCCTGTGGAACAGTGAGTTTCGCCTCCGGAACGGATTAACTTCGTTTGCTGAGGTATCGCTGTATGTACAGTCTGATACTCTGAACAGTTGATATTGAGATGTTTATCTGCTACTTCTGCTCTGTGAAGCTTCATAATGGCTCTAATCTGAGGTGCTGCTGGTTAATTGGTGATTTCTGAGGCTGGTGACTCATGTCTAATTTTGATCTCACTTTCCTGGGAAGGTCTTCATGAGAGTTTCATCATGGAGCTTGATGGGGTTTACAAACACACTCGACACAATACTGTTCCTGCAGGAACTGATCCAGAACCTTCTGACCTTCATGTCTAAATATAACAACTAACTGTGACTCTTCTTATTATTGTTGTTGCTCAGTTACCTAATTTCATGTGTTATTTTGTAGTTTTGAAAAAAAAAATCCAGAATTATTCTAGAATGTAAAATTGATGAGAACTGTAATGTAGCAGGAACAGGGAGAACATTAACATCACCATAAAAATTGCTGTGGTCTGGTGGAATAATGCACACGCATGATTAGTGAAGAGTTAACATGACGGTAAATTATTGTTGGTTAATCAGGTGTTATGATAATTGATTAGTAGAGAGATACAGTACAGAGCAAAAGTTTGTACACCCCTTCTCATTCAGCGAGTTTTCTTTCTTGTGTTCTTTCTTGTGTTCTTTAGCCCAAACGCGTCTCTTCTGCTTGTTGCCTGTCCTTAGCAGTGGTTTCCTAGCAGATCTTCTACCATGAAGGCCTGATTCACACAGTCTCCTCTTAACAGTTGTTCTAGAGACGTGTCTGCTGCTAGAACTCTGTGTGCCATTGACCTGCTCTCTGATCTGAGCTGCTGTTAACCTGCGATTTCTGAGGCTGGTGACTGGGATGAACTTATCCTCCGCAGCAGAGGCGACTCTCGGTCTTCCTTTCCTGGGCCGGTCCGCATGTCAGCCAGTTTCTTTGTAGCGCTTGATGCTTTTTGTGACGGCACTTGGGGACAAGTTTTCCCAATTTTTCCGACTGACTGACCTTCATTTCTTAAAGTAATGATGCCACTCGTTTTTCTTCACTTAGCTGCTTTTTTCTTGCCATAATACAAATTCAACCTCTTTGAATGAGGAGGTGTCCAAACTTTTGCTCTGTACTGTATGTTGGTTAGTAAATGAAGCATCATAATGATCTGTTAGTATAAAGTGTTGTTGGTCAGTAAGGCATTAAGATGATTAGTAAGTAAGTAAGGGTGCAACATTACACTGCTCGTTGTGACCTGAGTGAAGACGGGCTAACTTTAACCTTTAACTCAGGCCAGGCCATTGTCCACATTACCCCTGTCACCCCCTTCAGGCTCGTGTAGTAACAATTATAGGTCCATGCCATGCTATGTCCATGCCATGTAGTAGAAGACCACATTAAGTGCATATTACATTCTTCTGGTGCTTATCATGTTTATGGTGCACATGCAGCAAGTTATCAGTGCGTCAATGTCACGTTCAGAGAATTTACTGGATCCAATTCCGTCCACCAATGTCAACATAGTAAGCACATGATAAGCGCCTGGTAAGATCACGCTGAGAGTGAATTAGTGACAAGATGAAAGACGCATTGAGAACCTGACAGGGTTAGGAAGTTTTTTTTTTTTTTTTTTCATTTTGACCCCATTTCTGGTTCATTCTTCATAGTAGGACATTCATGGTCTACATCAAAGTATCACAGGGCCCTTAATTCTGTTAAGTCAAATGAATATTTTAACTTGACGTAATATTCTATCACTGATAAACGCCCCCTACAGTCTGTGATGCTCCTAAACACTGTGTGGTTAGATTTAAAAAAAAATCAGATCAAGATGAACAGGTTTGTAAAGTCAGACAGACAAGTTCATGTAAAATATTATTCAGCTTTACACCCTAAGTGATCATTCACTGGTCAGAATGATTTGGTCGCCAGTGGGAAATCCTCGCGGATTTGCTTAGCCAGGGTGAGTGAGGAATATTATCTTTCCAAATCGTGAACTGTAAAGCTTTATGTTTATACAGTATGTTTATATGTTTATGTTTCATATCAGTTTCCACTTCACTGTAGCGAACTGTAACCTTTATGGACCGTTACACCCTGATCAGTGAAGATGTGTGATAAGACACATCGCATCAGTAGAACATGTATGATTATGGTGACTGGTTAAAGTTATAGCATTATAATACTCCGTTATTGATGACGTATGATGATTAATTAGTGGTAAGTTATGATGATTAGTTAGTGGTGAGGTGTAATGATTGGTTAGTAAAGCATTATGGTCTTTGGTTAATGGTGAGTTGTGATTGGTTAGTCGAGAGTTATGATTCATTATTAATGAGTTTTGATGACTGGTGAGTAAAGCAGTATGATGATTAGTTAGTGATTAGTTAGTGATTAGCTGTGATGACTGCTTAGTGTTGGGTTATTATTAAATAGTGGTTAATTATGATGATTTGTTAGTGATAAGTTATGATGACTAGTAAGAAAGCATTATGATAATTGATTAATGATAATTAATTACTGTTGATTGTTTAGTGATGAGATATGATTAGTTAGTGAAGCATTATTATCATTGGTTAGTTATGAGTTATGATGGAAGCATTATAGTGATAGATTACACCATGCAATTTACAAAATGAGTTAAAAAAAACTTTTTCAGAATTAGTTTTCACAAACTTGTCTACATTCCATCTGCAATCTCGATCTGTTTTGCTATACGTTAGTGTAACCTGAGACTGAGCCGCTGTTTAAACATATAGTCGTAGCTGTACTTACTCTGACCAGCCAGTTGGTAAATCGTGTCACATATACACAGATTATATCAGAGTGCCTGGACTGACCTTATCACATGATCATTTGTTTGCGGTATAAAAACACAGGTGCTAATGCAAATGCAACAGAACATAGTATTTAGCATCTCTCAGACTTTTGCAGTTTGTGGGTGTAAACTGAACAACGGGCTCACATCATAACTGTACGCTAGTTATCTCATTAACTATTTAAATACCAAAGTAAAGCAGGTGTAACGTCTACTCCAGATGTATAAAATCAAGTGCAAAAGTTTGTGTCCCTTTATCTTATACTTTATCTAAGCAGTATAGTGCACACAGAGGAAGCCATTCGACTTTGCTCGGGTTCATCAGTGTAGGAATAAAAGTTTGATGCAAAACCACTAACGAGCTCAAATTCAATTAGACTGAATGTAATTTTCCTCGACCAATCAGAGCAGAGAAACCAACACACCACACACACACACACACACACACACACACACACACACACACACACACACACACACACACACACACGGCATCAAGTATGCTCTACAACATATAACAATGGAGCAAGTCAGCACTGCAAAGAAGGCCCTCATTTATGCACACACACACACACACACACACACACACACACACACACACACACACACACACACACACATGACAAACCATAAACCACAATAGTGACAAACATCAAAGCATCACAACACCAGCTTGAAATGTGAACACACGTGAGTAATGCATAGAGCACACAGATGTTAACACACACACACACACACACACACACACACACACGCACACACACGCGCGCGCGCACAGAATCCTCCCAACCTGGCTGACTCAAATCTATATAAACCAGCAACTAATTGATCAGTCTTCACACATTCACACATAAAATACACACACACACACACACACACACACACACACACACACACACACACACACACACACACACACACACACACACACACACACACACACGCACACACGCACACACACACACACCGGTTTAGCATTCTGTCCATTAGATGAGCATCGGCGTGTGCTGACTGAAGGCAAGCATTGCTTTCTGATGGCAGTAGCAGTGATACACACATGCAGCACATGCACCCAGCTTGAGAGACGCGCTACACTGGCTAACACCGGCTAGCGCGACACGTCTCTCACACACACACACACGTCCGAACGCGCTTTCGCATTGCAACACATCCAGCAGCTGTGTGTTGATCCTCGATCTGTCAGCCTCGCGACTCACACATACACACACACACACACACACACACGCACAGACACGCACACACAGACACGCACACACACATGCATCTCTCTCTCTCTTTCTCTCACTCCCTCTCTCTTTCTCACACGCCCCCCCTCCCTCTCTCCCTCTCTCCATCCCTCCGCCAGGGGGAAAAAAAAAACAGGAGGAAGGAAAAGAACAGGCAGTACCTGTATATGAACCAGACGCTGCGATTCATAGGCCCGAGCGACGGCCAGGAAGACGAGAGCGAGAGGGAGAGAGAAAGATCCTCCTCTCCGCATCCTCCCTTCGCCATTTCCCCCCCTCCCTCCTCCTGCTCGTCTTCCAGCAGCCGGAGAGAAGCGAGGAGCGAGCGCGGCGCGAGAGGAGGAGAGGAGGAGGAAGAGGAGGAGGAGGAGGAGGAGGAGAAAGACAGAGAGATGGAGAGAGTGAGAGCGAGGGCCTGGCTCTCCCAACCCCTTCATACTTAAGACAGAGCGAGAGAGAGAGGGAGAGAGAGAGAGAGAGAGAGAGAGAGAGAGAGAGGGATGGTTGACTGCGACAGAGGAGGAGGGAGTGAGAGAGAGAGAGAATGCAAGGAAGTGAGAGAGAGAATGCAAGTGTGTTTAGGGATGGAGAGAAGGACGGAAGGGAAGCTGGGTGACTGGGTTTGTTTGTATCACACACACACACACACACACACACACACACACACACACACACACACACACACACACACACACACACACACGGTTGAACATACAAGTTGCAAAGCAGCAAATCAGCCAGTGCATGCGAACGCTATACACTCATACACTCGTCTGTCCATCACATCCCTCCTTCATATCCCGTCCCTCATGTTCCTCCTTTCATATTCACATCACCTTCCTCCATCACATCCACCAATCAGAGCCTGTACATCCGTCCATCACATCTCTTCATCACATCCCTCCATCACATCCCTCCATCACATCCTGCATCACATCCTGCATCATATCCCTCCATCAACTCCCTCCATCACATCTCTCCATCACATCCCTCCATCACATCCTGCATCACATCCTGCATCATATCCCTCCATCAACTCCCTCCATCACATCTCTCCATCACATCCCTCCATCACATCCTGCATCATATCCCTCTATCACCTCCTTCCATTACCTCCCTCCATCACATCTCCCCATCACATCTCTCCATCACATCCCTCCATCACATCCTGCATCATATCCCTCCATCACCTCCCTCCATCACATCTCTCCATCACATCCCTCCATCACATCCCTCCACCACATCTCTCCATCGCATCCCTCCATCGCATCCCTCCATCACATCTCTCCATCACATCCCTCCATCACATCTCTCCATCACATCCGTCCATCACATCCCTCCATCACATCCCTCCATCACATCTCTCCATCACATCCGTCCATCACATCCCTCCATCACATCCCTCCATCACCTTCCTCCATCACGTCCACCAATCAGAGCCTGTACATCCCTCCATCACCTCCTTCCATCACATCCCTCCATCACATCTCTCCATCACCTTCCTCCATCACGTCCACCAATCAGAGCCTGTACATCCCTCCATCACATCCTCCATCACGTCCTGCATCACATCCCTTCTTTAAATCTTTTTTGTTGTGTCCCTCCATCACCTTCTTCCATCAGACCCTGCACCACTTCGCTTCATCACATCCCTCAGTCACTCCATCAGTTCTCTCTGTCGATTATTTATATCACATCACTTCATCATGTGCCTTCATGATGTCTCTCCATCACATCACTGTGCCACATCCATTCACCACAACCATCGACCACGTCACTCCATCAGTTCCTTCATCAAATTCCTTTATTACATCCTTTCATCACATGTCCATTACCCCTCTCCGTTACCTCTCTACTTCACCTGTCTCTGTCTTTTTACATCCTTTCACCACGTTACTTTATAATGTCCTTCCATCACATCCCTCCATCATTTCCTTTTAGTGTGTCACTCCATAACGTCCGTCTCTTTTTCCAATGATGAGTGTTTGACACGATGTGATCATCTGTTTTTCCTACTCAGTATTTAAGAGCATTTTGGCCAGGACATGTGATACAGAGAGAGAGTGAGACATACAAGGGAAAGACACAAGCATAAAGATAAACAGGGAGACAGGTCACCAGAGAGAGAGACAGAGAAAGGCAGAGACAAAGAAAAAGAGAGACAGTGAAAGATACAGAGAGAGAGAAAAAGAAAAAAAGAAAAAGAAAAGAAAGAGAAAAACATATAAAGAAGAGAGAGAGACACACACAGAGGAGGAGGAGGAGAAACAGAGCGAGAGATACAGAGAGAGACAGAGGCGAAGGTAAAGAGAGACAAAGACAGAGAGAGAGAGAGAGAGAGAGAGAGAGAGAGAGAGATACTCAAAAAAGAAGAGACACATACAGGAAAGAAATCCACATGGAGAGACAGATACGGAGAGAGATAGAGATATACAGAGCCGAATCAGTTCTAGCTAACACTATGCTCCTCCCCCACATCATGTGACCGCGATAGCAGGAAGTCTTCCTGAGCCTCACAGGGCGGGGTCACACACCCAGCGCTATCTGTCCTCTTCTACATACAGGAGCTCACAGACACCGCGATTGGCTGGGGTCTCTCTGATTGACACAGAAAGAAAGCCCCGCCCACCCTGAGAGACAGACATTTTTTTGCTCGCACAGATGGGCCTGGCATCGGTGGGGTTAGAACTCGCGATCTCCTGACAACAGGGTGAACACTAACTTGTGAGTTTTAATAAAGAAGGGGTAGGACTTCACATTGGGGGCGGAGTCACTTGATACAAAAGATCAAAGGCTGAGGCGCTGGCGCTAAAGTGCACCGTTTCTTATTAGTTTGTTGCTATTTATATAAATACAAACTTTGTATCATTTCTGCTTCCTGGGAGGTCAAACAAGTTTGGCCTGCGCAGTTGCCTTTTATGGTAAAAAGGGGCGGAGTTAGGTAATTCAGTTTGGGTTTGCTTGCAAGAAAAATCTAAAATATATCTGAAAGTGCCAGGATTCATCACGTCACTGCAACACTGTGATTCCAGTTTCTGTAGAGCTGCAGGATTATTACAAGTTCAAAAAAAGAATTACATTTTGTGAAGTGCACCTTTAATCCCGGGTGTTAATTCTATTAATAAGGTTTGGGTGCATGTTTAAGATGCCGGACATGACGGGTTTGTCCACTGCAGAGACACTGTGTGGACGTTGCTCCTCCGGTGACTTTCAAAGTTTCCTGAATCAAATCCTGAGCTAATGAAGTGCTCATCCGAAACCTGTTGTTTATTTTCCTCCATGTGTCTCTCCATCCCATCTGCTTCCTCTTCCTGCCGTCTGTCCACCTGACCTTTACTCTTCCTCCTCCTCCTCCTCTTCCTCCTTGTTCCCTTTCGTCCTTTAAACTTTCTCTTTGAAGAGTTATTTAATTGACCTGACGTGCAACACACCACCCACTTTACACTTTCACCTCCACATATCTTCTCCACAATGCACACACACACACACACACACACACACACACACACACACACACACACACACACACACACACACACACACACAGATCCCTTCCCCATGCAACATCCATAAACAAAGCAGAAGGCATGAATGAAAATGAATCGACAAGAAACAGGTGGACAAGAAACAAAGGAATGATGGGAACTGGAGACAGAGATGAATGAGGAGAGAGAGAGACAGAGAGAGAGAGAGAGAGAGAGACAGAGAGAGAGAGAGAGAGAGAGAGACAGAGAGAGAGAGAGAGAGAGAGAGAGTGCTGGAGAAGAGCAGGACTCACATCATCTCCGTCAGCGCTGCTTTCCTAACGTGGCGATGTTGTTCTTTTTTGCTCGATCCCTCCTTCTCTTCCTCCTTCCCTCCCACCCTCCTTCTCCTTCACTCTCACTCGCGCTTTCACATCATTGCCCTGAACATGCACAGACGAACACTCGCTTTCTCTCCGTTTCTGCACGCTACATCACGTCACCGTGAGTTCACGCACGTGCAAAACAATAAGAAGAGAGAGAGAGAGATGGGAGGGTGGATCACTGGCAGAAGGTGTATGTGCATGTTTTCAACGTGTGTGTCCATGCTTGTATCAGTGCCAGAGTGTGTCCATGCATATGGCTTGGAGGCCTGTTCATCCTGCTGCGTCTGCTGAATTTTATGCAAGGCTTCTGATAGGTTTAACTCCACGAGGCACTGCTGAGTTCTGGATCCTGATTGGTCAGGAGGTGTTGATTAATACAGCAAATCTGTTGGCTCAGCTGCAAATCACCGAATTATTCCTAATGAAGTTGCTTACACTAGTACATTACTGTTTCTATAGCAACAGCTTGTTGACAGGGACGTGTACAGCAGACACCCGACTCGTACCCTGGTCAGAAAATGGCCTTGCACCTCCGAGGTTGAGGGTTTGATTCCTGCGATGGACTGGAACCCCTCCAGGACGTACCCATTCTAGTACCCGGAGTCACCTGGGATAGGCTATAGGCCTCCCGTGACCCTATACAGGATAAACGCAGGTTTTTAATTATTAAAATTATCAGCATTATATTGCAGTGGCACGGTGGTGGTGTTGTGGTTAGCACTGTCACTTTGCACCTTCCGGGTTCAATTCCCGTCTCTGTGTGCATGGAGTTCCCATGTTCTCCCCATGGTTGGTGGGTTTCCTCCAGGTACTCTGGTTTTTTCCCATTTAGACTTAGGCTATAGGCCTATAACCTATACTCTAAGTCCAAAGACATGCTGATTAGGCTCATTGGTGTCCCCAAATGGGCTGCAGTGTATAAATGGGTGAGTATGTGTGTGTGTGCGCTGCGATGGATCGTGGCCTAAGGCTCCTGCGATAGACTCCAGGCCCCCACTGAATGCAGCCATGGAATTGGGGGAAGTGAACAACATTTTTAGGGGCCTTTCCTAAATTCCTAAAACAGTACATGAGCGTGTATGAAACTGAAACAAATCACTTACCATGTACTTTGGACTCCACTCCAATCATGCCAAACCATCTACTGACTAGAAACTTTCACTATTTATCCACAGACACTGGTGGACAAAGTACACAAGTCCTGTATATGAGTAAAAGTAGAGATACTCCAGGTACATGTTACTCTAGTAAAAGTAGAAGCCATCCATTTACAGTTCTACAAAAGTTCTCTCTCTCTCTCTCTCTCTCTCTCTGTCTCTCTCTCTCTCTCTCCACTTCTGATTTCAAACACCTGCTACATGACAACACAGGGGGAAGGCAAATCATGCAGTCACACATACAGTAATAGTCAGCAGAAGGCTAAAATGCTACACACCACCGTGGTTATGCAAAGGAATGACATGAAGAAATGTAGAGAAGAAGAAAGTACAAATTACAATTTCTGTTGAATGTAGTAGAGTAAAATGATCCATTAGTAAGACTTCTCAAATAAAATACAGATAAGTGAAATATGCACTTTCAGAAGTTTGAGAAGTTTCATAGTTACATTTTAGCAATATTGGAAGAGTGTGCAGTTGACTGTGTTGTAATTAATATTAATAGCATATGCGTTTGTAACTGAGTATTGTTTTTTAATACTAGGAGTAATTTTATATGAGTATAGTTTTAAGAGGATAGTCATTTACATGGGGTTAGTATTGTTATTACTGTTAGTGGCAGTAATACTCATCATAGTAACATTAGTTTTAGTAGCTGGAGTTGAATTAGAAGTAAGGTGTTGGCCTTAGATCATGACTGTTGCTTACTGTAGCTACTTTGGAAATCAGCAAACACATCTGAGAAACAGGAGAACCCACAAAGAAAACCCACCAAAACTAGAGGTGCTCAAAACCACTGTGCTGAGCACTATGTCAATATATTAACACTAATTCAATGATTATTAATACTATTTACTGGTATTAATCATAATATTGTAAATGTAACTACAGGCAATTCCTGGAGGACTTGTGAAGGGGCCACGCGGTTGAATCTCTTTGTCGAAGCAAAACGGTGATAACGACTTCTTTCTACACCACAGGGTTCCTGAGATATGACCATTTACCTATCCTGTGTGTGTGTGTGTGTGTGTGTGTGTGTGTGTGTGTGTGTGTGTGTGTGTGTGTGTGTGTGTGCGTGTGTGCGTGTGTGCGTGTGTGCGTGTGTGCGCGTGTGTGTGTGTGTGTGCGCGTGTGTGTGTGCGGTGTGTGCGGTGTGTGTGTGTGTGTGTGTGTGTGTGTGTGTGTGTGTGTGTGTTTATGAGTGGAGGGGTGTGGTTTGGCCCTCACTGCATGGCTGACTCACACACCGAGAGTGTGACTGTGCTGCTTATTGGCCCGATATCTCAGGAACCGGGTTAGAGCTTTGTTTTAAATTATTATTATTAATTATTTTGGAGCAGTCAGGAGACCAGGCTGAAGTTTTCGAAGGTGTGTGCAAAATAGAGTGCGATTTTGCAGGAGAGAAACTATTTATTTATTTATTTATATATATATTTTTTTTTGCTCCTTCGCTGTGTCTGCAGTCACAATGTTGTCACAAAATCACAATTATTTTCACTGGAAAACCATCAGTCTGATTCCTCATAATATAAAGGTAATATATGAGGTAATACAGCGGCACCTCTTTATATGAATTGAATCTGTTCCGGAGGTGAGTTCTTAAGGTGAAATTTCATATTGTGAAACATACTTTCCCATAGGAAATAATGTAAATGCAGATAATCCGTTTCAGCCACCAAAATATATTACCAATATTACCAATTTCCAACATTATAATAATATTTTTGCATATAGCAACAATTAAAAATTTAGGAAGAACATGTAAATGAAGTAAAGTATGAAATAAATAGATATTAATCCTCACTTAACCTTAACCGAATGTCGAGGTTCTGATATAGCGCCTGATTCTGGATCTGAAGGGGGCACTCTTATTATTATTATTATTATTATTATTATTATTATTATTATAGCTAAAGATGCAATAGTAACATCAATCACTGTAAGTGTAACAGGAGTAGTATTAGTTACACTAATACATTAAAATTTACATTTCTGGCATTTGGCAGACACCCTTAT
>JAAGKR010013120.1:0-10585 GCA_011419295.1 Clarias macrocephalus
AACACACACACACACACACACACACACACACACACACACACACACACACATACGGCACGGAACACACACACACACACGACACGAAACACACACACACACACACGCACATGGCACGGAACACACACACACACACACACACACACACCCCACACACACACACACACACACACACACACAGACACACCCCACACACACACCCCACACACACACACACACACACCCCACACACACACACCCCACACACACACACACACACACACACCCCACACACACACACACACACACACACACACACACACATAGCACACAGCATGGAAGGGCTTCCTTCAATAACACAACCTCTAGTCTTTGCATCAGAATATAAAGAATAAAGAAAAGAGATTTAAAATAAATAGTTGTTGTTGTGCTTAGCGACGAGTAAAGAAGTTCAGGAGGAAGAGGAGAAACAAAAACACAACATGGTGGACAATCGACAACCGAACTACACTGTAAACCGGCTGATTTACAGTTAAAGTTGATTTTACTTAAACCATTTGAGGCAAGTGATTGCAAGTAATCGACAGCAGAAAAAGTTTATTTGTTTAAGTAGAGTCAACTAAAATGTAAAATAGTCAGAACTTCATATTTTAAGTCAAATTCACTTAATGCCATGTTTGTATTCCAGTTCAGTTTGCATTTTCTTTTGTGAATGATGTCACAATGCAGTTATTTTTTTGTTTGTATTTTATTGAAACATATAACAAAACAATAAATATCATTGATAATGATTCTCTTTATGAAATACAAAATCTAAAACCACTTTTACACATGCGTTATAAGAAGAAACCTAAGAAACATTTACAGTACAGACCAAAAGTTTGTACACCCCTTCTCATTCAGCGAGTTTTCTTTCTTGTGTTCTTTCTTGTGTTTTTTAGCCCAAACGCGTCTCTTCTGCTTGTTGCCTGTCCTTAGCAGTGGTTTCCTAGCAGATCTTCTACCATGAAGGCCTGATTCACACAGTCTCCTCTTAACACTTGTTCTAGAGACGTGTCTGCTGCTAGAACTCTGTGTGCCATTGACCTGCTCTCTGATCTGAGCTGCTGTTAACCTGCGATTTCTGAGGCTGGTGACTCGGATGAACTTATCCTCCGCAGCAGAGGCGACTCTCGGTCTTCCTTTCCTGGGCCGGTCCGCATGTCAGCCAGTTTCTTTGTAGCGCTTGATGCTTTTTGTGACTGCACTTGGGGACACTTTCAAAGTTTTCCCAATTTTTCCGACTGACTGTAGTAATGATGCCACTCGTTTTTCTTCACTTAGCTGCTTTTTTCTTGCCATAATACAAATTCAACCTCTTTGAGTGAGAAGGTGTCCAAACTTTTGCTCTGTACTGTATTACAAAATGAGCCACTGCAAGAATATTTGAAATTGTGCCATGACCATAAATGTGTCTTACACTGCAAGATCCTTCATCAGCTCTTGAACCTTTGGTGGTAGCTCACTCCGACCTAAGTTTAACATTACCTGCTGCATGAAGATAAAGTGTTTTTCATGGTCTCCAAGTACTCCAAGTGCAGTGCATAGGTAAAGTCAAACAAGAGGCACATAGCTTGAGGCAGGCTGGTGAGCGCATCCATTACTGTACAAGGCTGAACTCTCGGATGTTCAGTTGTGGTGATCCTGGGCTTGTGGCTCTGTTGTCCTCATAGCTGAGAATTCCTACTGGAGTGTCCAAGGATTGTCCATAATTAAGATTCGTTATTGTGTGAGAGACAAGATCAACTTAAATTCAATGAAACATTGTCATTACCCACCTTCTCAAATAATTCAAAGCAGATAACACAATGGCGATGTTAAGTAATTATATTAAGTAATTAACAATAATGATTAAAATACTCACAGAACTGCTCTTGAAGGTCATAGATGCATCATCCCCAAGAATGACTGGAATCCCCTCATGAGCAATGGCTGTTGGCCCGGTGCTCTACAAGGGGGTACAGAACACACGTATATGTGCAGAGCCTCGGCTTTATTGCCTCTTTATTTGTTTGCCTCTGACATTTACACTCCCATTAGTTTGTTATGGAGTGAATGTGTTTTCGTAATATGGATGAAACAACTAACAACATTATTCCAACAGAAAAACAGAAATATCAACCAACCTTTAGCTGTTGGAGCAGTTCTGCTAACTGCTGGCCAATCCCAATCTTCCAACACTGTCTTCCTCTTGACGATTTCAATCGAGTTTGGCCACAACCCATCAAGCACACCAAAGAATTCTTTAAGATTTTTACAACTCAGTTAAACTCCAAGTAAACCTAAAAAAATACAAAACAATCCACATTATTGCATACAGGCAAAGTTACTTATAACACAATTGAACCTCCTTTAACTTGTAAAATTATGTCTTGTATGTAAGACAAGTAAAAAAATAAATAAATAAAGACATTTAACTACAAACGTTTCAACTGTTTTTTGAGTTTTTGGAGAACTTGAGAATAGAAAACAACTCACCAAGTTCACCAAGAAAATTCTTTACTGCATTTAACTGTTGTTAAAAATAGTTCAAACTTGTGAAAAACTGAAAAATGCAAATGTCATTTTTTTCACCTGCATGCTACTACAGGTGAGTTCCAGGCTTTAAACATGTTTGTCCAAGGAGAAGGAAAATTGCAGAAAAAAAAAAAAAGTACTCTGTGATATTAAGAAAAAAATGCAATTTTCTCAATATCCTCCAACAAAACAAGTCCAGATTAGTTGTGAATCTTGGGCCAATCAGCAGCAACTGGGGTGTGGCTTTAGGTAAAACGTCATAGTTTAAGTTTAGGTTTAAGTTTTTAACTTAACTTACAAAATTGAGTACACCTAGTGATCATCTCATCTACTCATACTGTTTAAGTAAAGCAATAAAAACATCTTTAAAGTGATATTTACTCAAACTATTGCATAGAAACAACTTTTGGGTTAACAGAATAATAATAATAATAATAATAATAATAATAATAATAATAATAATAATAATAATGTTGAGGCAGGAGGGTTTTAAGCAGGGCTGTCAGACTCGCAGGTCTAATCTGAGCCAACAGGTACGTTTAGATTAGTACGTTTAAACTTAAATCATCTCATGGACTTGAATTAGTGTAATAGTCTGATGATCCACTAGGGGGCGAAATTAAGTAATAACCTCAGAGTTATGAGCTGCAAATGCTACTGAAATGTGCTGAAGATGTTAATTAAGAAGCTGAACAGTTAAGTTAAGTTTCACCGTGAGCTGGGGGACACTTCCTTCTACTTTAAATCATTTTCTATGTTATTACAATTTTTATTCAGCGCCGGTTCAGTATTATGGGATGTTTTGTGTCGATTAATTACAGTTCCAGCCTGTCATGTGAAGTCTGCTGAACCACAGATCCTCGCTTTAGTCCCGGAGTTTTCTGCTCAGACACCGTAAGTAAAGAGATGCTGGTGTTCCTCAGGACCTGGAGCTCTACTGCTGAAACATGGCAAGCTGTCGTTATTGTGTCTGTTAGCACATCTCTCGTTATCGAGACAAAATTCAAGTATTTACTGCAAATCACACACACACACACACACACACATTTCTCAAACAAGCAGACCTGAAGAAGGTCAGAGCCGGTCAGATAATCGCAGGACGGCGGCTCAGACGGTGTCGGTCTGATGAGCGAGTGATGAGAAAGTGAGTCTGTGTTCGACTGAAAAGTTCACAAAGGCTGCAATTATCATCAAAACACCACGAGAACACGAACTAGACGAACACACAGGCAGGTTTATCCTTCTTTTAATCCAAAGGTAAAATAGTTTCAACCTTTAAAGAGTACACGTCTGTCTATTTATATTAATTTATGTGTGCATGCATTATTATAGTTCTAATATAGAAGTTCCTCTGCATGGAATCTTCTGCCAGTAGAATTATAATAATGCACGCACGCACGCACGCACGCAGGTGAGCGCTCATCAAATGTAAATTTGTAGGGTTCATCAAAACAAGAAATTAACTAGGAATTCTATTTTATTTGTATACGAGATATTTGTGACGAGATTTGTATAGTGCTCTAGAAAAAGAAAATGCAAGGGGAAAGGTATAAATAATGATCAGAAAGATCCCTGATGAACAAGGCACCCTTGATCCTTGCCACCGTCGCCCTCGGCTTGCTCATAAGGGACTATCTAATCATTTTGATTAATACATTTTTCACATTTCATACAAATTTCCATTATTATTATTATTTTTATTAGTGTGTAAAGCTGCTTTGTTATTTGTAATTGTTATTGTCCATGTGACGAGATCTCCAACCAGAAGCGGCACACCAGGACGAGACAGACAGGTCCAGAGGGAAGGACAGAGTAGGAGAGATAACAGTTGGGTCTGGTCACAGTCACATAATGTATAAGGTGAAAGTATATTTAGTGCAAAGTGCAAGCAGAGACTCGGGCAGGACTAACTATGACATCATCACTAAAAGGGAGGAGCCAGAAGGAAACACAGACATGAGGGGGAACTGAGATGTAAAGCAACCAATCACCTCACCGTCAACAAGCCTGAGTGAACAATGAGAGGGGGGAGGACAGCATCTAAACATACCAGTTCACCAGATACTCTACGTCCATGAGTCCCCCAGATCTGCTCCTTTACCTAAGGCTCATCTATTTACAAACATGCTGCGCTAAATAAACAGGTTTTTAGCCTAGTCTTAAACACTGAGACTGTGTCTGAGTCCCGAACATTAATAGGAAGACTATTCCACAACTTTGGGGCTTTGTAAGAAAAAGCTCCGCCCCTGCTGTAGTTTTAATAATGCGTGGTACTGACAGGCAGCCTGCATCCTTTGATGGAAGTAGGCGTGGCGGATCGTAAGACACTAACAGTTCACTCAGATACAGCGGCGCGAGAACATTTAGTGCTTTAAACGTCAAAAGTAGTATCTTAAAATCGATGCGAAATTTCCCAGCGAGCCAATGCAGTGTAGATAAGATAGGGGTGATGTGCTCGTATCTTCTGGTTCTAGTGAGGACCCTCGCTGCTGCATTCTGGACAACACGTCCAGCTTAAATTCACCTTGATTTTTGGTGGATCATAAATAATAGAACAAAGGGCTGGCGAGCAGCACCATGGAGAGTTCCTCATTAATAAAAGGCCTGGAGGTTCTGAGTGTTACATTTGCATTTGTTAGCTGTTCACTCGAACTCTCGACATAAGAGGGGTGTTTTTATTCTAATTCTATTTAATTATCATTCTTCATAAAACTATATAGAGATAAATGCAGCCTATATGAAATGAAAAAGAAGGTATTGTTGCTTTGTCTTCATCAAACGTGTAAGTCCTGAATCAGACTAAAGGTGAAGTGAGAGAGCGTTTAACATCAGAGAAGCAGAACAGAACGATCAAACCGGTGTGGAGAGAGGGAACGAAACCTTTGATGCTGAGCAGGAAAATGACAAACGAGCGTAATCAACCTGGAGGAAGGGCAAGTGCTTACTTCAAAGCTGCTGCTGCTGCTGCTGCTGCTGATGATGATGATGATGATGATGGTGATGATGGTGATCAGAATGCTCCTGATTAGAGTTTACCCTGAAGTCTGATGATGATGATGAGGATGACAGAGCGCTTACAGTGACGAAAACGATAACCGTGTTGTTTTTGTTCCTTTTACGCAAACATGAGGGTGAAAGTCCAGAACTCATAACCAACCGAATCCCTGGTGGTCAGAACCTGATCATATCCACCTGGATATCAGTTGTAGAACAAAAGTCTTAACAGGTGAATAAAAAGCCTTTAACTTTAATCTGTTTCTGTTTAGTTTTTAAGTATTTTTACTGTGATTTTTTTTTTCATTCTTTTTCATTGTTCTCATGTTTAATGTTATAAATCCATCTCAGTGAACTGACCGTATATGGTTCCTCACCCAGTAAGCTCGGGTCTATCGACTCAGAATATATTGATTGAAACTCTATATATATTGAATGAAAAGTCTGAATATATTTAATGTATTCCGAATATGTTGAAAGAACCGTGAGAATATTGAATGGATTCTGAATATATTGATTGTAAACTCAATCATTTAAAAAATTATTTAAAAAAACTATTAAACTGAATATTGCAAAGAGAAGGTTGTATTTACTAGCAATGACAGTGCAGTTGGTTTTACATGTGAAATTTCAATAGCAAAAAAGTTGTTGAATTTTGTTGATTTGTAATTTTTTGCAACTCAGTCTGTACCAAAGTGCATTAATTTTCATACATACCTGCACAATTATTATTATTATTCAAATAATTAAAAAAAAGACCCTGACTCTCATTTAACAAATTATCTGTTTTATTAGCACAAGAATTGTCATTGTTATGCGCTAAAATGCTCCCCTGCCACAGATTAATATAATATATATATAATCTCCATCGAATATTATATTAGAACAGAAATTTATAGGTTTATGATTTAGAAATTACAAATTAGACCAAATGGATTTGATTATAAAATAAGCATTATAAAAAATTACATGTTGTATATGGAAAAAATATAAATAATTTTTTAAAATATATAAGATGTAGTTTTGATATTGCTTATTTAATAATAAAAATAATTTAGTTAAATTTTCCTTCATAAATATTTATTTAGTGCAAGCATTTTTGTATTACATGACAAATCCCTGTAAAATAAATGTGCCACAAAATAAACATTATATGAGAATTTGTATTTATGGTCTCAACACCTGTCATGTGCCAAGGGTTAATTATAATGTTTATATCATATTTGATAACAATAAACCTATGAATTTATGTTTTAATATAATATTTGATAGAGATTATGTGTGTGGGGGGGGGGGGGGCAATCTGTGGCAGGGGGGCATTTTAGGGCATAACACTGGTCTCCCGCGGTGAAATAGCGAATAAATTTCTTCATCCGTAGTCTGATACTGAGTGCGGCTTGTGCCACCACTTTGGGCCGCACACACACTCACCAATGTGTTGACCAGCTCTTCATCAGAACTGCAGCAACCAAGTTTCTCGCCGACTCGCTCATCCTTTCTAAAGATCGCGCTGTGTTTCAGTGACGTCATGTTTCATTCAATATATTCAGACTTTTTATTCAATATATCAGTTTTCAATCCATATATTCAGAATTCATTCAATATTCTCACGTTTCATTCAATATATTCAGAATCTTCATTCAATATATATAGAGTTTCAATTAATATATTCAGAGTTTTCATTAAGTTCTCTCATGAATATTTTCCTAAACAGCATGCCATAATATACACACATCCCATGGAAGTTACCAAATGTGGTTCTTCTCCCAGTTAAGGGAAGTTAAGGGGTTACTTCACTGACCTTGAAACATAAAAACACCAACTATGAAAATTTTTGAAAAAATCAGGACAGTAAAAAAAAAAAATATATATATATATTTGACTGAGTTTGCTATAAGGTGTTAAGTGTCTGAGGATTTAAAATGTTCACACTATAATAACCTGTTGTTTATGAAATATGAGGTTTAAAGTGAAGGCAGATACGAGTGATGATCTTTAGTTTATTGAAACACAATCAAAACATGAAGGTCTCCATCTGGACACTAACCACGATGAACACCATGAGGAACGCCATGAGGAACACCATGAGGAACATCATGAGGAATGCAACGAGGAACGCCACGAGGAACGCCTTGAAGAACATCATGAGGAACGCTACGAGGAACGCCATGAGGAACGCCACGAGGAACATCATGAGGAACGCCACAAGGAACGCCACGAGGAACATCATGAGGAACATCATGAGGAACGCCCTGAAGAACATCGTGAGGAATATCATGAGGAATGCCATGAGGAACGCCTTGAAGAACATCATGAGGAACGCTACGAGGAACGCCATGAGGAACGCCACGAGGAACATCATGAGGAACGCCACGAGGAACGCCACGAGGAACATCATGAGGAACATCATGAGGAACGCCCTGAAGAACATCGTGAGGAATATCATGAGGAACGCCATGAGGAACGCCACGAGGAACGCCTTGAAGAACATCATGAGGAACATCATGAGGAATGCCACGAGGAACATCATGAGGAACGCCATGAGGAACGCCATGAGGAACGCCATGAGGAACGCGACGAGGAACGCCACGAGGAACATCATGAGAAACGCCACGAGGAACGCCACGAGGAACATCATGAGGAATGCCACAAGTTCCACAAAGCTTCACAGTGAGACTCAAGTGCTGGTATTAAATGAGACATAGTTTAGTTTAGTTTATTTAGTTTATTTATTTACAGTATATAGCACATTTAAAAAAACAACCATGGTTGACCAAAGTGCTTCACAATGCCTCTCAAAAGAAACCTCTCAAATCTCCACTCAGTAAATAAAAGCCAAAGAATATAAGTGGGTCTTAAGTAATGATTTAAAAATCTCAACACTCTGAGCAGACCTTATATGAGCAGGTAAGTCATTCCACAACTTCGGTAAACCACTGAAAAAGTCACCTTTATTTTTCAGTCTGGCTCTCGGAACATCCGGGAGCACCTGATTAGACGACCTCAGTGCTTTAATGGAGGTGCGGATATGCAAAAGCTCTGATTGACATACAGGTTCCTAAAGCGAACAGGAAGCCAGTGTAGTGAAGCTAAGACCGGGGTAAAGTGCTCGCGCTTTTCAGTCCAACTGAACCAACTGCAAACGCTGAAGAGATGACTGATCCAAGCCAACATAGAAAGCGTTACAGTAGTCCAGTCTTGACGTTATAAAAACATGAATTACACTTTCAAACTCCTTACACGGAAGGTAGCGTTGGACTTTCGCCAACAGTCTCAGTTGAAAAAAACTGGCTTTTATAACAGAACTAATCTGGTTATCAAATTTAAAAGCACCATGAAAAATCACACCGAGATTCCTGGTAAATGGACGAATAGACCATAAACCAATACCCAAATCATCGAGTGCATCTACACAAGCACCCAGATCACCACGACGACCAATCATAACAATCTCAGTCTCAGTCTTTGTTAACACAAAGAAAGTTCTGATCCAACCATATTTTTAAGTCTCTTAGGCAATTACGTAATGACAAAAATGAAACTTAGGTGAAAGTGATCAGTGCCAGGTGAAGTGCAGGGGCTGATGGGAAATGCAGAGTTTCTTCAGCACTACCATCACACTTGTATACAAGAACAACAACAAAAACAAAACTAACAGATTCAATTCAATTCAATTTTATTCGTACAGCATTTTAAACAATGATCATTATCACGAAGCAGCTTTACGCAATCAGAAGCACATCATGGAAGTGTGTGTGAGATGTGAGTGTGTGTGAATCAGAACGATCAGATGGTCCCTGATGAACGAGTCGAGGGCGACGGTGCTGAGGGAAAAACTCCCTGAGATGGTGACAGGAAGAAACCTTGAGAGGAACCGGACTCAGCAGGGACCCCATCCTCATCTGGGTGATAACGGAGAGCAGCGATTGATCTGACCTCATACTGTGTGTTAGGAGGCTGGAAGTTCAGTAGAACAGGAGACGTGTTTAAGTTCATATGGAGTCCAGGGGGTTATTGGATGAAAGCTGATAATTGTTCTTCTTGTATACGGTCACGTACTTTATACCTGTTAGATGGTGTAAGAGGAACTGAGTGAAGAACGGCAGTAAAGTGTGATGTGAAAAGCCTGCAGGAGCAGAAACAGTGAAGAACTCAGACGTGAAGCTCTTAAAGAGCAGACGAGTCCGACGACCAGCAGACGGAGGTGAGAGTCAAGACATTTAAACATTTCTCCTGTTAAAAGCTGTCGAGTATTCGAGGTAATAAAGAGAGTAAACATCAACACATGGGAAGGACCTGATGCTTAATCAATATATTATCATAAACTGGTTTAAAATGTAAATAATACAAATTTAAAAGGTTAAAAAAAGAAACACCTGCTGGAGGAGAGACGAGGACAATGTGGGGATGTGTGAAGTGCTTTAAAGCAACTAATTAATGTTATAATTAATCATAATAAAGTTATAATATCAGTTATATAATTATTATTATTCAAATCAGAGTTTTAAAGATGATACGTTTAAATTCCATTATTACAGTCTCTCTCTCACACACACACACACACACACACACACACACACACACACACACACACACAGAGACACAGACGGACAGACAGGTCAGAGCGTACAGTGTGTGACAGCGAGGTGGAGTGTGTTAAACACACCGTAACACCTGATCACCCCTGGTCCAGGTGTGTGATGGAGGTGTGTGTGTGTGTGTGTGTGTGTGTGTGTGTGTGTGTGTGATATAATGTGATGTTATGAGCTCTGTGTAAAACTTTTTAGGATTAAACATAAAATCCAGGAATAAATTCAAATCCTTCACCCTGACCATCGCTGTGTCATGTGTGTGTGTCGTGTGTGTGTCGTGTGTGTGTCGTGTGTGTGTCGTGTGTCATGTGTTTTCAGGCTCCTCAGGCGGCTCCTCTCCCTCCATCCATTCCACTCTGCATTCAGTGAAGTGATGAACCTGAAAGGAGCTGGAGGCCAGTGTTAAAGTCATGTACACACACACACACACACACACACACACACACACACACACACACACACACACA
>JAAGKR010013121.1:0-14731 GCA_011419295.1 Clarias macrocephalus
AGAATGAAGCATCCAGCTAGCTCCATCGCGCTATCAGGAATGTCACTGTTCAGCCATGTTTCCGTAAATATTAAGATGTTGCAGTCCATTAATTTCTTGCTGTTGGCGATACGGAGTCGTAGTTCGTCCATCTTATTCACCAGAGACCGCACATTAGCAAGGAAAATGCTCGGTAAGGAAAGCCGGTGTGGTGTTAGCCTTAGCTTAGCACGCAGCCCTCCTCGCTTCCCCCGCCTTTGTTTATGGTCTCTTCGCCGTCTACGAGCACTTCCGCCTGGCCGAGGATAGCCTGTAGCCTCCGATGGCTTGTAGATCTCAAGGGGAATGAGACGAAAGTCAAATATGCCACTGTTTGTTACTTGTAATTTGATGTCTAAAAGTTCTTGTCTACTATAAGAAGTTAGACAGAGTGCGTTTTGCGCAAATAAACTAATTATGACCAGGAAAATAACTACTAAACTGCAGTTTCTAGAGAGACGCCGAGCCTCGCGTTGTGCACGCGCCGCCATCTTGGTTTAAACATATGCTCCACAACCTGGGTAAGAATGTTGTTTCTTCACCTGCTATGTATGGGGTTTTACATAATCATTTTAAATGTAATTGATGACACGACTCACTTTCCACACAGATTAAGTTAACTTCATAATCAGGCGGTGATGACGTATCTGCTGGAGGAATTAAAGATGACTTTTGCAGATGCCGACCCTGAGTGTATAAATGGTAATCAGAAATTGTTATTGTATTTATTTTCATATCCCTTAATTTTTGTACCTCTAATAATTTGAATTGTTTCTGTCACTTATCTGATTTTTTATTACTTTTTTATCCAGCATGTTACAGGACTTACTACGAGACACTGTCTCAAAGCCAAGAAAGTCTTAGCTAAGAGACTCCATTAAGACAGGGGCTAAAAAACGACAAAGATGAGTAAGTGTACATCATCTACTGTATGTATTAAGTTTGGTACATCTCAGAGTGTTTTTAGGGATTAACGTATGGTGTGTTTTGCAGTTGCTGGAGTCCAGGTCTGGGGTCGTTCACACAGATGCAGAGAGAGAGAGAACTGTGGCAAACGGCAATGCTGGAGCTGATGTCCGATGATGAGGAAGCAATTGCGTGCCATGCCGTCATCGTGTAATATCTAATGGGACCGAGTTATAAGGACATTTATTTTGTACATCTAACAAGCACTGGTGCATGTTTTAGTATTGCTTTCAATTTAATTGCACCTTCATAAATGCACATTTGTTCATTTTTTCCATATTTTATGTTTTTCCCCCCGTTATTCTTACTTTTCTTTGTATATTTATTAGTGTTTGATTTGATTTTAATAAAAAAATCTTATTAATTTTAATAAATCAATTCTATTGTCATTTTTAAAGGATGTGGAGGATGTATAGTACTGTGGGGGGGGGGGGGGGGTGTGGATAGGATGTATCTACATACCCACCCAATAACCAATCAAGTCACTAAGTTATGAGGGCTTGGGTTGGGCTGAATAAAAATGAGCTGGGTAGTGTCCCAATAGATGTCAGGGTTTTGGGAGTGTTTTAAAAACAACCAATCAAGGTAGAGATAAATAAACCAATAGGGAAGAGCAGATTTGTGCAAAGGTGTAAAATGCAAATGGGGCTTG
The DNA here is from genome assembly GCA_011419295.1 of Clarias macrocephalus. Classification (NCBI taxonomy): domain Eukaryota; kingdom Metazoa; phylum Chordata; class Actinopteri; order Siluriformes; family Clariidae; genus Clarias; species Clarias macrocephalus. The sequence goes on from JAAGKR010013121.1 coordinate 1,637, forward strand.
AGGTGTGAAGGTCTCCTGACAAAATCCTTGAGTGGATTATTTGCCATGGCAACAAATGGCTGTACCATTTAAGGATTCCTCAGCGAGATACATCCGAATTGGTATCAATCCGGAAGTATCCTAGCTTGGTGGAATTTGATGTATACGGTCAGTGGTACTTGTAGGTACTTCCGAAAATCAGTGGTGTATACGGGAGTTTCCTAGTACAGATACACCTCTTTTCATGCAGTGCTGGTTGCTCCTGGGTTTGTTTGTCGTTTTGCTTTGGAGGTTCTATTGGATTCCCATGAGTTTGGCCAATTTCATGATTTCCTCCACTGACTTTCGTGAGGTCTGGGTGAGGATTATCGTCCACACCATCCATCCCAGTGGTGGTTCCACTGTTTAGGTCAGGTATCAGCATAGGAGTCTCATTTTTTGTTGGACGAGGGTGCATTCCACTCTGGTCTGCATTCCACTTTGGGTGGCCGCTTGGCATTTGTCTTGACGTTGGGTGCCCTTCATAGCCAGCCCTGACTCTTCTGTGGTTTGGACACCCTTTCCTGAAGCCATCTTCTGTTTTCTGTAGCTTTTCTGTTCAAAGTCTCCCAACTACAAGGTCTTCATTGTTTGTGGACATGCGAGAATGACAAGATGGTGGCTTATTCCTGGATGGAGGTATGAAGAGAGTTTTACAGTTTAGGTCTTCTCCCTTGTCTGTTTCATTCTGAGGTATGCTTGTCTGAGTCGGCTGTGGTAGGCTTGCATAGGTTTGTGATGACCTTGTCTCGTTTTCAGGGCAGCCACTAGTCCTTGTTCTGACTCAGGGTCAGCAAATTCTATGATGAGGGCTTCTCTGACCATGTGAGAGTCAGTCTTTGTGTGAGCAGGCTGCCGGTCTAGGAAGCTGCACACTTTAGGGCTGGATGTTGTTCGGAGCAAATCTACCTTTGTCAGTGATGTGGGGTCTCATTTCTAGATGGAAATCTATATCTTGGAGATAAGCGTGGATGTCTTGGCTGCCTTGCATATGCAGCGTGAGCTTGTCCAGGTCTTGTCATCTTGTCGACCCCATTCTGTCACTTCTTCCAATACCTGTCGGTCCAAGAACAGGGGACCTGGACCTGCTCAGCAGGGGTGAGGAACCAGTGATGAACAGGTCATTGGGACTGCAGCACTGACTTGGGTCGTGTCTCATAAGGCTTGCTAAATTGTCATCCAGCTGGTTCTGTGACTGGTGCTTTAGTGTTACGACGGCATTAGGAACGAGGCTGTCGGTTGCAACACTCAGCTATGTCTTTAGATCTTCCCAGCAAATGACGTAGTCTTTGGTGTGAGACATGTTCTAGAACCATGACTGACACAGATTTGAGAAAAAGAAACAAACAAACAAAACAAACAAAAACAAGGTGAACGGATGTGTGAGTGATGCTGAGTGTGGTTCTCTATGACTGTGGTCCTCTGGTGAGCATTGCATGGTTTCCGCTCTGTCCAAGGTGAATTGAATCTTTAAGGATTTGGGCAATCGATTACCTAAAAATAATCTGTAATAAAGATTAATAAAGATAATAAGATTTATTAAACTGGGTTAATATTTATAGTATACACTTTATCAACTACCCATCCAGCGCGTAGCACGATTTAGTGTATCTTACCAATTCTGCTTATTACGTGGCCACTAATGATAATACAAATTCTGGTATTTCTCAATTATGAGCAAGGAAACTAAAGGACAACAGTTCTTTATCAAGAAACAAGAATTTAGTTGACTAAACTACGCTATTAAAACACACACACAAAACAGTTCAAAGGATGAAGGTTATTAAGGTTTTCTAGTACTGTTCACAAGACCTGAGAAAGTAACAAGAGCAGAGCCTTGGGTTTAAGCTTACGGTTTAGTTATGAAGCGAGCACCAATTTCAGCAAGGTATAAAACTTTGTTTGTTATTTACGTTGCGGTCTTATTCAGTGATTCACCTTCGGTGTTAGGGAATCACGGCATTGCTGATTGGCTGGTGCTCTGGTGCAGTGATGACATCTCTTAGGGAAGCCCTTCGTTGATGTTCTGATTGCTTAGTTACTGACGGCGTAGCTCTGGCACTTCTTCTAGCGGATTCTTCGTTGCAGAACTTCGTTGCCCAAGCCTGCCTTGCTGACGTCCGCTGTGTGCTCACAGTGGAATACTAAGACCAAGATTTTCTGTTTCACCCCCAGCCAGCACCAAGTTATGTTAGAAAGGGTGACTCACACGCTGTAACTCACCAGGAGAATAACCGTCACTGCACCAGTCAAGCACTAGGAAAAGCACTCTCAATTACCTGGCTTAAGTGAAGGGAAACCTATGAGTTGGGCTCAGTTAGTTAAGACTGAGTGAGAAAAAGTAAGACCTAGTGGATAGGGAGGATACTTGGTTGCAAAAGGAAATTTTATTTTCAAATTATGAATTATAGCCAATTATTGAGCTTTAATCAGCACTAAAATTGGTAGGAGCAATTTGTAATTAACTCAATCGATCACCTATCATTGAATTAGGGACCCAACTGTAATTGATTATTACTTTAAAATTTTTAAATTAAGTAATGATGGTTGACGATCAAGCTTGAATGATGTTTATCATCAAAATCATACAAGTAGTAAAGGTTACGTTAATCCACCAGTGTCTGTACGATGAACACCAAATTATGAAACTGAATTAAAGTTGTTGATAAAAATTATTCGAAAATGATCAACAACCAGGATGTCATCAAAATCAACAAAAGTAGTTTTATTTAATCCAATAAGTATCTGTAAAGTAATGAAGTGTGGGTCAGAAGAGAAAAGGGAAAAGGACCCACTGGTGTGAAATGAACATAGATGTAAAGAGGTTAGGTCACTTTAACAACTTTCAAACAGTGCATTCACAATCAAAAGATGCTACGTGCTAACTGCTAACCTTTGATGCTACTAGCATAGATGCTACATGCCAACAGGCTACAGTGTAAACGAGCTAGGATTGCTAACTAGCATAGCTTATGATATGCTTTGTTTAAAACTGTTTCAAGAAGACGCTGGCGGACTGTGCTTGTGCATTTAAAAGTTATCCCGGAAGAGGCTGGCTAGAGTTTCCGGGTCATGGTTGTTGCTATGGTTACATACACTGCTTAAACGAGCATGCTAATTCAACAGAGTTATGGGTCAGTGAAATGTACAATGAACAACCCAAAAAGCACTATTTAGATTTTTCTCTTTCTGGACTGACATTGACTCCACTCGTTAGAGTGAGGCAAAGCTTGGTTAAGTTTCCTGCTTCATCATGTCACAGATGCTGCTTTGTGCCACAGATCAGATAAGATTATCGGGATGGCCCATGCAGGCTGGGAGAGGGGTTCTGGAATGTAATTGATTGATTGCTCTCTTTGGGGGGTTGTTTATCCCTACAAATCTTAGCTAATCACTCGATAAGGTGGAGGAGGGGAGGCTCACACTGAAATGTCTTTGAAACATTGACTAGTCCGGCTGCCTCTTAAAAGAGCATTATATAATATATAAAGGACATTGTAATAAAATTCACACAACAGCCTAACTACATGCTAAGCCCTGTAGGGTTTTTACATAATGTAGACATTTTAATGTGGACAAAAATGCATAATGCATTCACCACCATTATCGTTTACATAAAGTAGACCAAAAATGACCTCTTTAACTTCATTATGTAGTGTTTATCACTGGGTCAGAGTCATATCGAATCTTTAACGATTCACGTTAATTTGATTAACTGAATTAAAATTTATAGCATGCACTTTATATACTATCCGTCCACCGTATAGCAACAAGCTGCAGCCAATGAGGATAATACAAAGTCTGGTATTTATCAATTACAAGCAAGGTAATATAAGATCTGGGCAAATGTTTAAACTTTAAAATACATCACCAAGACAACAGTTCTATATAATGAAACACGAATTAATTTGAACTAATCTACAATACATGAAACTACGCTCAAATAGATGGTATCAGTTTCATGAACCAATTTATTCTGGTCAGAGTCTCTGTGGACTAATTGACCCAAAAAATAGTTAAAAAGACATAAATGATCTATATGTGTAAACTTCAGATTGCATTTGAATCTTGGTTGTGGTTTGAAGTCCTGGAGGAGTGGTCTGCATGTAAGCCTAACATCCAGTTTAACAGAAGCTCTTTACACTCTTGCCTATTTATGCATTTATCCACTGATCATGTGGTTGTGGAACCCTGCAGGTATTGGTTAAAAGTTTCAGTTAATGTTCACATCAGAGATTAGAAAGGAAAAAGTACTGTATGAGGCTATGTTTTCGACCATGTATGGTTGTTGGATCCAGGTGAGTTAGTTTATGTATTTCATAACGTTCTTAAGCTCCAAGGAGGGTCTGCAAGCTGAAATACCTTGAAATACCTGAAATACTGCTTAATAAGAGAGATCAGACGAGAATGACAGAACATTCATCAGGCGTTTAAAACAGGTTCTGAAGCAGGTGAAAACCTGGAGCAGGAGCAATGTCTACTTTTTAGGACTGTTTTGAGAACACTGACTGGAACATGTTCTGGAAGGCTGCAACTTTTGGTAACTTCACCAACTTGGAGGAGTACCTGTCATCAGTGATCAGCTACATCAAGTGAACAGACGAACAGGAGAAATTTTTGTTCAGTTGCGGTTTTCAGCTACATCAAGTGAACAGACGAACAGGAGAAATTTTTGTTCAGTTGTGGTTTTGCAAACATCAGTTGTATTTCCATGCTCTTTATAGACAGAAGAGAATTTCTCCTGGCAAACCTTCTAAAAAGGTTAGCTGCTGCAAAAAAATTGCATATTTGCATCCATAAGTTTTGTAAGTGCATAAAGCTTTCACACAACTGCTGTTGATTTCACAAATTCTCTTTTCCACCATTTAAACCTAGGGCATGAGCCCGAGGTCAATTTTTCTTGAAACTCCAGCACTGAAACAAACAATTTGGCAGTGGACTGGGTCTACATGTTTTACTATGCACCAATTTTCAAATACACTCCGTTTGAGGGCATAAGTTCTTCTAGTGGAGGGAGCCCTAGAACTTAGTATAGTTTCAATTACACTGGCTGGAGGACCAGCCTATCTTAATTGGTCCCCCTCAGGGGCCAAACGTGAAGGTTGAAAAGCTCAGGCCGGGGATGAAATATTGTCCCCTGCGCCTGAGACAGAAGATGCCTCCTGACTGGAATCACCCACGGGGCGCTAACAATAAGAGGCACAAGCCCTGTTGACGGACCTTCGCCAGGACTCCCGGGAGCAGAGCTATTGAAGGAAATGCATAGAGATGTAGTCTGGGCCACATATGGGCCATTGCATCCAGACCCAGCGGAGCTGGAGGACTCAGAGAGTAGTAAAGGGGACATTGTGCTGTTTTGCAGAGAGGTCCACCTCTGCTAAATGAAATCTCTCCCAGATTTGATTGACTACTTCTGGGTGGAGTTTCAATTCCCCATGTGTCACAGTTTGTCTGGATAGTAAATCTGCTCCCACATTTGTATGTCCCGGAATGTAAATGGCCCTGAGGGACAACATGGACCTAGATTGGTTCCCAAAGTCAAATAGCGGTGTCTAAACCACATAGAAAGTGTACAAAGCCCTCGGCGCATAACCCTTATTTGCTTCTGGGGATTGGCCCTTGGATTAATCACCGTGGATGCAGTTGCCATGAGACCTAGCACTCTATGAAAGTAGTGAAATGTTACTTTCTGGCCTAGGTTAATCTCCTTTAGGGTATTGAGAATGGATTCGACACGCACAGGACACAGCTGTGCCCACATTGCGGTCGGATCCCATGTGACACCAAAATATTTCGTACTTTGAGCAGGAAAGGGAAGACTTTACGTGGCAGTAACGTCCATGCTGCCAGTTTCTCTGGAAGTGGCAGAAGTTTTATCGTTTTATCACTTCTGTTAGATGGGGGGGGGGGGGGGGTGTTAGAGGATCGGCATCCTGTAATGTGGCAGAAGGCAACTGAACACTCAACCCTTTGCGGGAAACTGCTGTTCCCTGAAACACCAGTGGTGGTGGAGATTGAACTGCAGCCTGCTGAGGGTGCCGGGAAGGAGACTTTATTCTGTGATGGAATTTTATGCACCCCTCCCTCACAGTCCTGGACGCATAAGAGTCAGGACTTCATCTTTTGCGGAGATAATACTCCTCAAGACCGGTCTCCTTGAGGCAGATTGCGAAGCGCGGTAACCCCCCCCCCCCCCTCAATCTCAATGAGGGGGAGCACGGCTCACCACACTCTCCTTCTGTGTCTCACGCCTCGTGGGAACCAGACCTGGTCAGGACTGGGTGGCCGATGGTCCTGACTGTTGAGCATGGCGAGGAAGAAACCTCACAAAGGCTTCTTCATGAAGTTTTGCCTCCCGAAACCTATTGATAAATAGGATATCATTTTCTTCATGCTAAAATATATTTTTTAAATTACCCTTACTTGTCTTTGCTTAAATTTCTTCATTAATGTATCTTTAATTTCTTTTGTCCTAACCCTAGGACCCAACAGTACTTTCATAGCTATGGAAGTACTAGTGGCTTTTATGGCTATGTCTGCACATGCATGGTTAGTTATTGAAACATGATTACAATAGCAATGAAGTATAATATTTGTACCACAGTAAGGCACACTGAGTGCATGTGCTGTAATGAAACTAAACTGGAGGAGGTTTCCTAGCCAGAGCCCTGAACAAAGTATAGGAATGGTGGAGTTCTTCTAGAAGTTCAATACTAGATATCTCAGTGGGTTACATATAGCAACAAATCGATCCAGGGCCATTAATGCCATGAAAAATTAGGCCTAAAGGATTATTAGGAACACCATACTAATATGGTGTTTGACCCCTTTTTGTCTTCAGAACTGCCTTAATTCTACGTGGCATTGATTTAACAAGGTGCTGAAAGCATTCTTTAGAAACGTTGATGGGATAGCATCTTGCAGTTGATGGACATTTGTGGGATGCACATCCAGGGCACAAAGCTCCCGTTCCATCACATCCCAAAGATGCTCTATTGGGTTGAGATCTGGTGACTGTGGGGGCCATTTTAGTACAGTGAACTCATTGTCATGTTCAAGAGACCAATTTAAAATATTTCGAGCTTTGTGACATTATCCTGCTGGAAGTAGCCATCAGAGGATGGGTACATGGTGGTCATAAAGGGATGGACATGGTCAGAAACAATGCTCAGGTAGGCAGTAGCATTTAAACGATGCCCAATTGGCACTAAGGGGGCTAAAGTGTGCCAAGAAAAGATCCCCCACACCATTACACCACCACCACCAGCCTGCACATTGGTAACAAGACATGATGGATCCATGTTCTCATTCTGTTTATGCCAAATTCTGACTCTACCATTTGAATGTCTCAACACAAATCGAGACTCATCAGACCAGGCAACATTTTTCCAGTCTTCAACTGCCCAATTTTGGTGAGTTCGTGCAAACTGTAGCCTCTTTTTCCTATTTTTAGTGGAGATGAGTGGTACCCGGTGGGGTCTTCTGCTGTTGTAGCCCATCCGCCTCAAGGTTGTGCGTGTTGTGGCTTCACAAATGCTTTGCTGCATACTTTGGTTGTAACGAGTGGTTATTTCAGTCAAAGTTGCTCTTCTATCAGCTTGAATCAGTCGGCCAATTCTCCTCTGACCTCTAGCATCAAGGCATTTTTGCCCACAGGACAGCCGCATACTAAATGTTTTTCCCTTTTCACACCATTCTTTGTAAACCCTAGAAATGTTTGTGCATGAAAATCCCAGTAACTGAGCAGATTGTGAAATACTCAGACCGGCCCGTCTGGCACCAACAACCAAGGCACGCTCAAAACTGCCTAAATCACCTTTCTTTCCCATTCTGACATTCAGTTTGGAGTTCAGGAGATTGTCTTGACCAGGACCACACCCCTAAATGCATTTGAAGCAACTGCCATGTGATTGGTTGATTACATAAGTGCATCAAAGAGAAATTGACCAGGTGTTCCTAATAATCCTTTAGCTGAGTGTACGTTTGTGTAAAACAACCACTAAATGAAATTGTCTTTAATTTCATTTAGTGTTTCATTTTAACAGTATATAATTATGATTCTGTACAACGTTGTAGTCCCAAATCCAATATCTGATATTGCAAGATTACAGAAGATGATGTAGCTTGGCTTTTGAAGACCCTTTTCACATGCACAAAATGCCAGGATGAAAATGTTCTCAGATGCTAGCATCAAATACAGTAGATGATTCCAAAAAAAAACGTTGCTACAAATCCATAATGTTCTCACAGAATTCTTGTGAATCCTTGGAGGACAAATTCAGGAATGTTGGTTGTGCTGTTTTTGTACAATGTTTCAGTATAGTTAATAACCTGACAAAAAGAGCATCATTGTTTATAATATATTTTATACAGGACTGTGTTTATTATTATGTGTTTTAATGAAATCAGTAAAACCAACAATATATAGATCTACACAAAATGCAGCATAACTATCTCGATCCAGGCTCCTATAATGCTGTCCACAGACTCAGTGAAAATAAATTGTCATTACTGTGGGTTTAAAAGTCTTTAATGTTGAGGCTTTAAGCATTGTTTGACTTAATAAATGTAATTTACATCCAGCCACATCCTTGGAGAATTTGGATGAGCAATTTGGTTTTGTTGATTTAAGCAGCACTATTGATAGATTTCTAGATATTGCTATATATGCTAGATATTTGCACCATCTTTGCATAAATTTGCAGTGTCCCTGTTATTAATGATTGTAAGCATTTCTTGTTTTTTTATTGTGGAAGACTGTCAGGGTTAACACCTTGTGGATGCCTAGCACCCAGAGACTCTTGTGTTTTCAGTTTTGAACGTCATTTCCCAGAATGCATCTCGGTTAGGTGATGAGGTCACTCACCTGAACCAAGGTGACTGGTTGATTAGTGTGCCTACAAGAAGCCTGGCTTTTTAGTTAACCATGTCTTGAAACTGTTTTGTTAAACTGTTCTGGTCAACCTGGGGGGTATTCCAGAAAGCTTGGTTAACTTACCATTTGGTAAAACTTAACCTCCGGGTTGATTTACCCCAAACCCGCATGCCATGAGTACGTCGGTTCCAAAACCTCTGAGAAAAGTAAGTTTAATCAACCTCCTACTGGTTACCCAGAGTTAATGCGCGTACACGGAGCATACATAAAGACATTTTCAATTTTAACATCGGCTTCCCTTTTATTATACACTGTAAACCCTAATGCTCAAAGTAATTAAACACATTGAGTACTGTTAACGTAAATAATTGCAATTAGGTCAAACCTTTTTGAGTATTCAGAACTTTTTGATATTTTAACAGTAACTGTCTCTGTAAAATTCCACCAACTTAAAACCTTCGATTCCCGACAACAGCAAAAACAATTTATTTGATTTGCAACAAGGTCAACAAACTCAAAAATTTATAGTTCCGTTTACTGAAAATGGGAAACATCATTACTTAAATAACTGATTACCTCAGTAACTGATTACCTCAAATTATTTGTGTTTTGCCAACTTAATCGGGTTTACAGTCTGTGTAAAAAGTGTTTAAGTGCCAGACATAAAAATGCCACCCAAAAAATGCCCTGACGCAAAAAAGAAGTGCTATGTACACTGTAATCAGTTACATAATTTTTTTAAGTATATATGCACACAAACACAAGCACCAAAGGGAGACTGCAGGAGCTGGTCTGGAATGTTTATAAAAAATAACGTGAAGAAGACCAGAAACAGTTGGGAAAACACTCTGTTCTCATGCACACAGACTATCATGAAACACACTAGAAATGAAATATTCCCTACAATGATACTGTGTTAAATTGATATCCCAAAGCAGACCTGGGATATAATACCATTCCACCATTCTTTATGCAATTTAAGAAATTTAGTCTGGTAGTACAAGTTGTCATTCAAAAATGTGCCAAAAGAGCAGTCTTAATTGTTAGATATTCACTACAGGCCAAAGGTTGGGAACCACTGTCTTTATATAGATATGGTGTCCACAACATTAACACAAAACAAATCTTTTAATTTGATTAAATATCTGTGGCAGTGTGGTAATGCTCTTGTTTTGTGTTTTAAATTTAGACGTAGTAAGCTGTAGAAGATAGCAAGCTTCTGAGTCAGCCTGTTTTTGTTAAGATTTACCAAAATATTTTGAATATTCTCTGGTGTTTGCTATCTTTTCCATTCTCATATGAATAAAATCCTTCTATTAATTCTCTGAAATGTTTAAATTATTTTGCTATGTAATAATTTTCAAAATGTGATATCTTCTCATGTTCACTGTAACATCTCTGATCGCCCTAATCCAGTGATGAAGATCCAGTTGTTCATGAGTGGTCTCTCTTTATTGTTTTATTGTTATTTATTTTTGACTCAGGGGGATACCCTGCATAATTTGTGCTGCTTATTGTCACAGGGGAGTAGGAAGCTGTCTCCCTGTGTTGTGTTCATTGGTCATACCAACCAAACTAATGGCCCAGCAAGGTAGCACTGGTATTTAGTTTTTTGCTGGTAGTGTCAGGCAATATTTAATCTAATTCATGCCCAGAGTCGATGCATCACCTATTTGGTAGAAGTCTATTATGGCTTTCCATTACAATATATGAAGTCTAGTGAATGGAATGTATAAATTAATTTAATAAAAACATGGAAAAACTTCACTGACTGAAGTTTGATTGCAAAGCATAAAATCTGTTTAAAACAGAGGGTGTAAAAAAGGGCAAGTGATTCCAGTTTATGTTAACTGCACTTACATTTAATGCATCAGTAAACCTAACCACTTGAACTTTCGGCAATTACATCCAAAATGTGGCATCTCTACATTAGCAGCTGGTGAGACCAGGCCCCACCAAATGTCTCTGTTAAGCAGTGCATGACAGTTTGTCATGACGATTTCATTGGTCTTTAAAACCAACAGATAGCTGGTAAAAATCACTTACACACTTGCACAAGTCAGCACTCAGACATTCAAGATTAAATGTTTAGGTCCATACCAAGGATTTTAACATAATTCAGCCTGGGAAAAAATGCTTGCCCTTTGGAGGGGACACCACTTGATAATGTGGTGTCCCACTTAGTAGACCACTGGATTCAAGGATCTAACCAATATTCCGGAAAGAATGGCCCAGCACAAAAGCATTTTTGCACCAGACTTAATTGGGAGGTTTAATTTAAAGCAAAAATAATTTACAAGTTTGCCTAGATGAAAGATCATTGTGCAAATACAGGGCCTTTTCTATTCATTGTTAAGGATCTTTAAGCAATGTATAACAGTGATTATTTACTGCTTAAAAAGTTTGTACAGTGGAACCTCGGATTGCGAGTAACGTGGTTTACGAGTGTTCCGCAAACCGAGCAAAGATTTTAAATAATTTTTAATTCGGAAACCGAGCAAGTATTAGTTTACGAGCGCCGAGTATCATGCTTCACATATGCGACTCTTATTTTGACACCGAGTGTAGAAAAGGCCTGACTTTATGACAACAGTGCCACCCTATGGACACTCTAAGTTACTACGCTTAGAATTGCCGTAATCCAATTGGCTAAAAGCAGGACACGCCCAGACACATACCAAAGCGGCTAACCTCCTAGATGGTCCTGTAGCAATCTGTGTGTTGTTCTGTTCCCAGTTTCAGTCTACTTTATCATACTGTGTGCGTAAATTCTGAAGTAAGTAACTTAATATTGTTTCACATGTTCGTTGCTTAACTTCTGTAAGGTTATTCTAAGTTAAAGTTAAATTATTGTAAGGTCGTACTACAGGGCTTGTTATTGGATGTTGTTCATTGCTGTGATATAATTAGTAAGTATGTCACAAATACACGTGACACAGGCCAGCTTAGATACAACAATGTTCAGGCAATGTTCAGTTTGTTTACCTAACAGCTAATCTAAGGTGGATATATTAATACATAGAAATCTGAAGTGATCTATATCTGCCTGATTCATAAATCTGACCTTATCCATACTATTTAAACATTACTGTTACTGCTCTGAAGTGCACAGTTTGTAATCTCCATATATTCATTGTTTGATGTTATTGTTCATTGTAGAAACCACACACAGTTGAATGTATGATCACAGTAAAGCTTTTTAACGGACATGGACCGAGTGATTTATTCAATATAATCTGTAGCGGGTGCCACCGAAATTAATAATTGAACCGCAACATTTATACACCGAGCATCACTCTCTCACCTTACCCCCCCTCCCCCTCCCTCCTCCCCCCACGGCTTCAAACACAGAAACTCTGCTCGTGCATGCGCAATTTGACACTGAAACACACGCACAGTCAAGTCAAGTCAAGTCAATTTTATTTATATTATCCCTGAGATGTAAAGCAACCAATCACCTCACCGTCACCAAACCTGAGTGAACAATGAGAGTGGGGAGGACAGCATCTAAACATACCAGTTCACCAGAATACTCTACGTCCATGAGTCCCCCAGATCTGCTCCTTTACCTAAGGCTAATCTATTTACAAAAATGCTTGGCTAAATAAATAAGTTTTTAGCCTAGACTTAAACACTGAGACTGTGTCTGAGTCCCGAACATTAATAGGAAGACTATTCCATAACTTTGGGGCTTTGCAAGAAAAAAGCTCTGCCCCCTGCTGTAGTTTTAATAATACGTGGTACTGACAGGCAGCCTGCATTCTTTGATCGGAGTAGGCGTGGCGGATCGTAAGACACCAACAGTTCACTCAAATACAGTGGCGCAAGCCCATTTAGTGCTTTAAACGTCAAAAGTAGTATCTTAAAATCGACGCGAAATTTCACAGGGAGCCAATGCAGTGTAGATAAGATAGGGGTGATGTGCTCGTATCTTCTGGTTCTAGTGAGGACCCTCGCTGCTGCATTCTGCACCAACTGAAGCTTGTTTATACACCTAGTTGAACAACCAGACAGTAAGGCGTTACAATAGTCCAACCTAGAGGTGATAAAAGCATGAACTAATTTTTCTGCATCATTTAGTGCCAATATGTTTCTTATCTTAGCAATATTTCTAAGGTGAAAGAATGCTATCCTGGTAATATTATCTACATGTGCTTCAAACGAAAGGCTAGAATCTATAATCACACCGAGGTCTTTTACTG